>APFE030933127.1:83924-115313 GCA_000404065.3 Pinus taeda
TGGACCAAGTAGATGTGTTGCATGCAGAACATTCCAGAGTTACAGGATCGGGTTCGAGAGAAAGCCTTTCTTGTTGAGGGAGCGTTGAAAAATGTGCAATAACAAGTGTTAAATTTAGAATGTGCTAAAAATAGACCTGCTAAAAATAGCATGTCTAAAAATAGCAGTTTGGTCAGTGAGGTCATTGGCCACATTGGGTGAGAGGTGAAACTACTAAAAATAGAAAGTTCTAAAAATAGAATTTATGGGTCCCTTCCTATTTATAGCAGTCCCTAGTCTATCTATAGGAAGTAAAATTAATTTTGATCTAGACAGCAGTTGGAAAAAATTATTCATTAATTTAGTTGAGTTAATTAGTTAAGGAAATTCGAATTTGAAGCCTTTGTGAGCATGCACATGAGTTATCCCACTGATTGAGGAATTTATCCTTAATTTCCTCCATTGATTGAGGGAATAAGTATGAGTTCTATAATGAGAGAATTAGTTGACTTAGTTCTAACTAGTCAAGTCCAGTTAGATTATTTTAACAAGTTGTTAAAATAATAAAATATAGTTTGTTAATGCTTGCATGCATGTGACAACTATTATTTTAGATAACTGAGTATTCACTCATGGATAACTGTTGCATGTCAGTTCTGTCAAAGACCCAGTTGAGATCAGATGTGGGACAGTGTACTATCAGATGCTTGACTATTTCTAGTAAGTAGTTTTTGCATGGTTTAGGAACTAGTGTCCTCAAGGATTGTGTAGTTGGACCATTGGTTATTTTGGTATGTTTGGAATTAATAGCATATGCTTTTGCTATTATTTCCTAAGAAAACTATGTAAAGAACATAGGTAAAGCCTATATAAATAGGGCTTGGTTGGTTCATGAGACATATCTTCATATCTTCATAGTTCATTAAGAACTGAATAGCTTGAGAGCTAATTCCTTTTGTATTGTGAAGAGGATTTCCACTTGATTGATAATACATGGTTGGGGTTTTATGCTAGTGCTTTCCCTTGGATATATCCTATGTTATGTGTGATTATTTCTCTTGATCAGTTATGCATGTTTCTACTTGATGTTGCTCATGAATTCGATTATGCTCCGCTTAATGTTTTGTAGAAGTAGAACAAGTATTATGCTTTAGGACATTGCATATATCGGTTTGTTCTATAGGTGAAATTTTTACATTGTCGCTATGTTTTAACGAGTCTAGCGACAGTGAAACTCATTCTTGTCTAGGTGGACAAGTTTGTCGCTATTGTTTTAACGAGTTTAATGACAAAGACAACTCGGTCCTTTTCATGTTTAGAGAGTTTGAAAAGGGACGAAAAGGAAACTCCAACAATTCTTTTTCGTAAATTAATCCCCTAGGTCCGAAAAAGGATAAAATAATATGAAAGGGATGACTTTTTCAATCACTTTAACGAGCCCAAAAGGCAAGCGCTCGAACTTTTTCGCAAGATAATCCCTCAGGTCCGAAAAAGATTAAAATATACAGGAGGGATGGCACTTCCAATCACTTTAACGAGCTGGAAAGGCCAATTGCTCGACAATCTTTTCATATTTAACGAGTCTGAAAAGAGTTTAAAGGAGACTCGTTTTTTAGGAACGAGTGGTGTCTAGGGTAGCGACTTGTTCCGAGTAAGCTTGGAACTTCTCAAAACATGGTGATGTGAAAAGATTGGCAAACAAGACCACTCATCGCAGTTGTTCCTCAAAAAGGGTAAACAATCAAGTGGAACCGTATGATCAGCCAAAAGAATGGAGGTGATGGGAGGAACACAACCAAGGCTCAAAAGGCTAATAGCATGGCAATCACAAAGGTTATTTACTGAAGGTGGGTTCATTTTTTAACGAGCTTGAACCATGGGGGAACATATGCTCGGTGCCAGGTTCATTTTTTAACGAGCTTAAACTATGGGGGAACATATGCTCGGTGTGGGTTTCATTGTTTTTACAAGCTTGAAATGAACAAACATATGTTTGGTTTTTAGTTTTCTTTTTATGCAAGCTCTAAATGACAAAACTAAAAAGCTAGAAAAACAAAACTAAAAGCTAGAAAAACTAAAAAGCTAAAAAGCTAGAAAAAATGAAATTGAAAAAGGTTTGCATGCCCCCAGCATGATGAAAAGGAGAGTCTCTAGTAACCATATGGAAATCATTGTGGTTAGGTAGGATGGTTTCATCCACAGAAAAGACAAAACACTTCCTTGGCTTCGTCTGCAGAATAGACAAAGGTGAATGGCGTCTCAGACCAATCACATAACTTACAAGGAAATTCATATGGTAGGATGGTTTCATCCGTAGAATAGACAAAACACCTCCTTGGCTTCATCTACAGAATAGACAAAGGTGAATGGTGTCTCAGACCAATCACATGACCTACAGGGAAACGTATCTTTTCAGTTGGGTTCATCCACCAAATAGACAAGGGTGCATGCCCCCTAAGCTTCGTTACATTCACCGGACTACTCATGGAAATCAAGTGGATGGAATGAAGGTTGAAGAGATAATGCTGATGTACAAGGACCATTTTGGGATGATGATCGACTTGGAGCTATGCTTGAACTAGGAAATGAAAGCTGGTCAATAGTGACAATTTTGCCTTCGTGCGAGAAACACATCACTCGAAAGAGTGTTGAAACAATAGCCTCCATGTTGTAAATATAGTCACATCCAAGGAGTAGATTGTAATCTAACGGTCTTGGGACTACATCACGTTTAGGTGAACGGTTTTATGTCCCAAAGTTATCGGTAACTTAGGAAGGATCCCTAACGATCCACTGGTTCCTTTGTTAAAGCCTGACAAATTCTGTGTAATAGGGATAAGCGATGGCGAACCAAGCGCTTCCCAAGCAGTTGAGGAAAGGATACTCACTGATGCACCCTCATCTATGATAGTGCCTGACATGATCATTTTCTAAACTTGTACTATGATCCGAAAAGGTACATAAGAAGGAAGGCGAGATCTTGCTAGTCGATTCCAATCAAAGGAAGTGACTAGACTACTTGGAGGGGATACCGAATAAACGGGAGAAATATCCCCTTGAGCAGTGGGAACTGGGAGATTATCTTCCTGTTGTGAAGGAATGGGTGGATTACCCCCAAGTTCATCAGACTTTGAATCAACAAAAAGAATTTCAAAGGTATCATTCTCACTCTCTTCAGGAAGGGTATGGTCTTTTGAAGGTAAAATTGGGTCAACTGTCACCTTGACCTGTTGACTTTCGTCGGGTATAGACTCAGAAGATTCACTTTCAGTGATAGGTGTTTCGACTGACGGTTAAGTTAAGTCAATCAGTTTTTCAACTAGTAAAGGACTTGGGGAGAGTTTCCTATATCCAGATGGAAGTCGCTGTGGTGAGGCAGGACGGTTATCCAAGACTCTTTTGGCTTCATTCAAAAAAGGACAATGGTGAAGGGTATGGAACTTTGACCTTTCCTTTTTGTCCATGAACTTCACTATTACTAGTTGATGGTGTGTTGTCAACATGATCACCAGAGGTTGATGACACCTGTCGATGCGAACGGGGAGAGCATTCTCTCAAGATCCGAGGAAGGCAGGGATAATCTCAATGAAAATGGTCTCCTCTACAAATTATGCAAGGAAATTTGGGTTTAGGAGTTTTAATGTGCATATGTTCACCAGATGATTCATGGTTTCCCCCTTGCTGAATCGACTTCTTCTTCTTCTTTTCCTTCCCTTTCTTCTTCTTCTCAGTTACCTGGTTACTAGCACACTATTTTCACCAAGCGAAGAGGAAGAAGGGGAGGGAGAAACAAACGAAGAAGAAGGTGAAGGGTCAACTTTAGTATCAACTGGATGCTGATTCAATTGCGGAGGAATCACGGTATTTTGAACCACAAAGGTTGAGAAAAGCCATACTGGTAGGCCAATTGTAATTCCTGGAAGGGACAATGTGGCCATATACGGAGCACCAATATTCCCCCAAGAGGAAAAGGACTAGGATTCCCCTCAAAATGGATTCCTTGATTGGTGGATCCCGGATTTGTCTCCATATATCTCCACCTAAGATCAACTAAGGAATAGGGATGTTATTCCAAATTTAATAAATTTTAATGACACTTTGACACAACTTTGCTTTTTCAATTTTTAAAATTCGAAAAAAATCTAAAGATGACTTTAGTCCCCTTCGATTTTTAATGAGCCCGAAGTGACAAGCGTTCAGATGGACCTTTTCTTTTAAAGAGTCAAAAAGGAACGAAAGTGACTACTCTAGAAATCTAGACAAAGGGATTATCAAACCAATCGCAAAACTGCAATACACACCTTGGGGATAAATTAGAGAGAAATTACCAAGGACTTATGCACGGCAGTCAGTCTTCCCAAATGTTGTGTTCAGTGCATTGTGATTGATAGGGCAGCAGACATGATTTCCTATGGATAAAGGATATAAGCCTATTGTGGTCTCCCAATATATACGCGATGGTACGGGGAGCACAATTCCATGCTAGCACTTGTCATATCAAAGAGGAGGAATCACCCAACCTTCGATGAAAACAATAGTTACTAGTTTTTAAGACGTCGGAACATGTCTCTAGCCTAGACCTCTAGATGTGTTGCGTTAGGTTCCAAAGCGTTGTTAGGTTCATTGAGATTTATTTTAGAGTTGATCTTGTTTAAAATTTTTCCTTTCAATGGTTCACCGCATGATGTTGATTTTAAATTCCTAAAAATGCAATATATAATGATAAACAATCGTTGTTTGTTTTGATCAATGAAAATCCTAGCTACTAGGGAAAGAAAATTATGATTCTTTCAAACAAAGAGCAAAGAGCACACACTGATGCACTTTCCTAAATCATTTTTTTGCACGCAAACCAAATGCAAATGCAAATTCACGTATTTGTTTTCCGTTCTCCTTAATGTGAAAAAATGCCCAAAAGGAAAAACAATTATAGCAAAGATCTGAAATATTTTACTCAAAGCGACATTTCGACAATTTCTTTTTCAAAATAGGAAGGAAGACTAAACGACACTTTTCAATTTCGAATAGAAAATGCTTTCGACACTTTGAATAACAACAAATCAAATCAAATACATGACAAAAAATTCAATCGACTATTCAGGGAAGGAAGACTCCACGACACTTCTCTTTTTTGACATAAAACGATAGTTACGACACTTTTTGTACCAAAACGACATATCGATTTAAGCAATTTTTCGACAAAGGATTGTAAATAATGGAAAAATATATAAAAACAATTACTAATCCTAATCAATGGAGGCTGATCTATGTGATGCATGCAGGCTTCAGTAAGGAGACATTGTTCATAAGCAGCAAATCAACTAAACATAACTGAAAACAAGGACAAAAACCCTAAATTTCTAGAATGGAAATAGGTTCAGTCAATCATCGCACCTGGACTTCACGGAAACAGGGATGAATTGCACCTAATACACTCGGGAAGTGCGATGCATACTGGTTGACAGTGACACACAGTGCGATGGGTCAGGGAGCGCAACTGAAGTGGGTTTTGGCTCAAATATGCAGCTGATTTCAGTGAGTTAAGCTGAGCTATGATGGACAGTAAAGAGAAAAGTACAGAGGAATGATCTTAAGAGGTTACTGAGCTACCAAAAGGGCATCTAGAATGCTTGTAAGCTAAATGTTCAATTCATCAACTAAACCAGAGATTGACTAAAGCAGTATTCTTCTACTATGCAATTGCAGAGCAAGAGCAATTTGAAGGCTACCTGGCTAACTTCAGGCTCCCTCTATAGTTTATAAAACAAACAACAACAACAACAAACAAACATCTATTCTCTCCCCAGTGGAATCACCATTTTGTTTCTGGGAAAACTAGTGTCTTTTCGATCGACTAGCCCTCTAGGTTTCGCAGCTACCCTAGAAACAATATTTCAAAGCAAATCGTGATTTCTTATATGTATAATAGATAGGAGAAATAAAAAGGAACCAACTTGGATCTTCCGCTTAACTCCTTGCTTGATCTCTCTCCCCCTTGACAGAGCTTGCAACTCCTCTCCGTACTTATCCCGCTTGGAGAGTACCTGTAGAAACACAGTAACAAAGAACCATTAAACCATCTTGATCTATTATATCATAAGCATTACAGAATCATAAATATAATGAACATACAATAGAATTTATAATTGCACAGTTATATGGAAGAAAACTTGAAGAACTTTATTAACTAGAAGGGAGAATTACAACCCAGTTGTCTGATCCAGCATCATCCTCCCAGCATCAAAGCCCTCTTCACCTCATGAAATAGCAAGATCACACCACCAATACAATGCTTTTTCTCAAATACAAACTATCAACACTTCCTTGCAAATTATAAAATTCCGACCTCCAGATCTCTTAGATGAGGGATCCATTTATAGATGTGTGCAAGGGTGTGAGTCATCTCTGGGTTTTTGATTAGTGTCATTCCACTTGTTGCATTTGGTTCCACTTGGAGATTTCTTGGATCTCTTACTCGTCCCTGGGTGAATTTACAGAGGCAAGTGTCATAGGAGAAGTTTCTAGAAGATTCCCTGAGCATCCACTTAGCAAACTGTCTCGGACATTTGTCCATCCTCGCTTATCGCACCCTACAAAAGGCCTCATCAGTATGCATCGCTCCTAGCTAGTGTAGAAGTAAGTATGCATCACACCCCGAAAGTGGAGCAGTTAGTATGGTCTAGTTTAGGCCAATTCTCGATGGTTTTTTAGGTGGAACTTTGGGGAATGATGTAATCAGTTGACCATGTTCTTTTAGGGTATGAAACAACACTTTTAGGGGTTGAAGAGCCCTAGTTTATTGACATATAAGATTGAGGTTGAAGTGCCCAAATATGTCTATAACACTTGCTTGCTTAATCTCATTGGTTAACTGTCAGTTGTTTATGCAGCAGATATCTTCTAGCAGCACTCCAGTCTATCATCCACTCCATCCTCCATCTAATCCATGCCCTACAGGTCACCCAAATCTCCCCTCAATTTTGCCTTAGTTTCCTGCATTTTCCATAGACTTTCCTTTCTCTCCTTGAGCAAATCCAATCATCTTTCTCTCTCCTAATGATTCTTGGTAGACCCTAGGTGCCCTAACCCTTCATCCAAACCTTCATCCACCTTTTCCACCCACTCTCACACTTTCAGAATAGTGAAAACTGCTCACGACCTCCTCTTGTAGGCCTCCTGTAGAACGGTGTTTTTCCTCCTGTAGATTTCATGTGTCCTCCTGTAGATTTTCTTGTAGGCTTTCTTTTGAACGCTGAGTGTGAGAAAAGCCTCCAGAAGGCCACCTGAGACCTCCTATGACTCATCCACACCATCCTACATCCTCTCAAGTCCCAAAACTGCCCTCCATTGGCACCTATTCGCTGCCACATCCACAAACAAATAAATTACATGCATAACAAATTCACATAAAAATCCAAAAAGATGTTTTTTGCTCATTTACTTTCAGAAATAGCTTAGGTAGATGTTGTTTACTTCCTTGAGTAGATAATGGCATTCTTTTCATGGTTTTCATAGTGTTTTCTCTAAAAGTAGGATTAGCAGTTAACTAGGATTTCCTTGGTTTACTTTACATTTCAGTCTTCCTTTCTGCAAGTAGAATAGCATCAGTAGAGTAATCTCTTTTTCCTTCCAGCACATATAAAGCTTCTTCTGGAATCCATAGAAGTTGGCTTGAGCTCCTAGTGATCTTGCACTGGCTGACCAAGTGACAACATGCAGTAGGAACTAGTACTTGTGCATACAGCAGCGTCGCTTCCAAGTTTGTTACGAACTACTGGGTTGATAAAAGTAAAGTAGGCAGCCCAGGAGTTGTAGCATTATTGCTGCAATATTGTTGCTCACAAGGAGAAGAACCCTTAGAATGGTGGAAAAACATTATCGGGAGGCGAAAAACACAAGAAAGCAGTAAATAAGGCTTAGCGAAGGCTTACAGCAACTTGGCACAACAACCGTCACATCTGGCCAATCAACGATCCAGATCTGATCAGTGAATCGCGATCGGAGAAACACAATGGAGCGGGGCTTATACCTATATAGCGCTGATACAATAAACTAGACCCAAAAGGGTTTCGTAAGGCTATTGTATGTCATTTAAAATCCACCCATATGCGCCCCTTTGCACATCTCTCGAGGTCATCCCATACTTTCGTGTCCCCACACTGTCAATCTTCCCACTGATCTGACGCTCCACACTTCATCTGGCTAACGATTTAAGCTCACCCACTTCGACCAACCGCCACCGTTAGATCATTTTCGTCAGATCTAACGACTATCATGCATTTTGCTCGGGCAACAAGCGAGAAGGATACCCGCCCGATAAAGGCGGTTTCCTCTCTCTCCTTCGCTACTACATTGCACCCGATGAATGGAATTGGGCGAGCTCCAACCTTTACCGCTTACCACCCGATGGCCACCCGATAGAAACCATTCCCGCTCAAATGAAACTGCTCCTAGTCATTATCTTTCGAACACTTCTACCGCCCGATAGCCATTCGATCTACTCATCTGACAACTCGGACTTATTCCGTTCCCGCCACAACTTGAGGCCTCCTGCGTTCGATCTCCTTCGTCCATTTCTCTCGATCTAATGGCCCTTGTTCACCATCACCATAGTTCACCCTGCGCTGCCTGACCACCATCTTGACCGTCGATCCATCCCATCCAATGGCCCATATGCCCCCGTACCCCACTTCCCATTAGTCACCCAGGGAGGAAAGTTGATGGCTTTGTCAGTGTTTGTGACAGTCGGACGGTTGAACTGAAATAACGGAATCCATGGCCAAAAGGGGAAAAAATAGCAGCACGATGCAGCCGAATTAACAAAAATGATCGTGGAACATCACAGCATGTGCGAGCCACCTGACAGCATGGCGAAATGGCCAGAATTTGGTTACTATGTTTGTTAGAAACAGATCCCCTATGCTCATGCTTGTCTAATTATGGCATCAAGTAGTTAGAAGCCAGAGGGGATAGATTAAGACATATCGAGCCATAGAGAGCCCGAGAGCATTGTAAAAGCCTATAAATGGCTGAAAGTTAGAAAAAAGAGGGGTTCAACTTTTGGAGACTGTGGAGACTCTACTCCTCTAAGCTTCTCATCTTCATTCCAGTAATATAAGCTTCTTTTGTTGTTACATTCATTTTCCATTTTCTCCTTTGTTCTAAGCTTGCACTTGAATAGGTTATTCATGTTTTCTGTTGTGTCTAATGCTAGATAACTGTTATCTTATCTCTACATTGATAAATTAGATTTGCAAGCTTCATTTACTTCCTGTAGCTAGCCAGTCATATGTGTTTATGTATGCATCTACTGGTATAGTCAGTATTCTCCATCTATCCATTGAATCTATAAACTATTGAGCATTAGTGGCCTAAAGCCTGGTAAAGCTAAAGGTGTCCATGCATGTCTTGAGTGAAAACGGTGTTGAAACAGTCATCTGACTTGATCCAAACCATCATCCATTCCAATAGTTCCAAGAACGATATTGAAGATTTATATGTTACCAGGCATCTCCGAGCTACAACCTAGGAGAGCTTCCCGGAGTGATAACAGGGCCCACCACAAGCTTTGCCTCCTCTGATATGGGCCTTACACTGTCACTAATGCTATAGAAGACAAATATTTTGAGCTCAACATTCCACCATTCCTTTGCATGCACCCAGTATATAATGTGGACCGACAGTGGCCATACTTTCCCCCATTGTTGGACACATTAGACATTGCTAAGCAGTTGACACCAATAGAGATCAACCCAATTTGTATTGAACATGCCATGATTGATAGGATCATGGAAACACATATCAAGAACACTCACCAGTAGAGGATCAAACTATATCAAGTTGTTAAAGAAGGTCAACTCCTTCACCAAGGCAAGTGGCTCACCAAGGACTAGGTTCAACAAAAAATTTTGCACATCATGGAAGATTTGCAACGCAATGGGACCATTTCTTCCTAGGGGGGGGGGGGGGGGGACTGATTCTAGGTGGATATTGGTGGCCATCCTCCTATTCCACTTAGACCCCCAACTAGTTTCACCAGTTTCCTTGATTATAGCACAAATTACTATTTTTAGCGATTTTTCGGGTCCTGAACTTCCACAGTTGTTTTGACCCCCTAAACGACATTTTTTTGAGGTTCGCAGCAAGCCCATAACCATAGTAAAGGGAATGCCACAAATATTGTATTAATCGAAAAGATATTCCTAACAAGGTATTATACGTGCCAAACAAAGATCATATGACCAAGTTACAACCCCGGGAAGTTGGTTGTCCAACTAAACCCAACGAGGCCGCCAAACTCTTGGTGTTCCATCTCCTAGGGTTAGGGTTTTGATTATTTAGGGTTTGTTGGGTGTGGAGCATGATTATTTAGAGGTCTTTATTTCAGCCCCTTCATGCAGGGGGTGTGGGGGGGACTTGCCCCCCTGCGGGGGCCCGGGGGGGCTAATCCCCCCCGACTGGGGGGTCCGGGGACCAGCGGTCCGCTGGCAAGGGTTTCGGGGGCAGCGCCCCCGAAGCTAAAAACATATGTAAAATTGCCTTGTAAAAGTATAGTAATTTCTAGTCAATCTCGTCCGTTCATTAGGCGGATGATCTGACAGTAGAAGTTATGTTTAGTCTAGGGTTTTTTGCCCTAGAAGGCAACCCCTCTCTATGTATGAGGGCATTGTACTGAGGCCGTAAAATAGATGTGTATTCTCTGAGCGAGAAACAGAGAGGTGAGACTGTGAGAGAAAACAGAGGATATTACAGCAGATCTGTTGTAGGTTGTGTCTCTTCATTTTGCTGGATAATAGAAAGGAAGGATTGGTTGTTCGGGTGGACATAGCCCAAATTGGGTGAACCATGTATATCTGTGTCTCTCTGGTTTTATGCATTTTCTGTGTTTATATTTATGCAATATTCTATGTGTTCCATTGCTCTGTAATATATAATTTTCTAACAGGGTTTCCCTTTGTTTTCAATAATAAAAAGGCCCTTGAGCTTCATTATAACATAGTTTAGAGGCATGTAGCCACCACACCTCTCCTCAAAGATAAGCTACCATTGCCTGAGCTAGTTTATTTCCATTCTACTTGTAACAATTTTTCAGTACTTTGTTATTAATGAATTGAAGTTTTTTTTTGTTGTATCTATGTGCTTCTACTCATATATGTATTTCATCTCATTCCTTTATAATTTTGGAACAATGGTATGTGCCTTACCTCAAGGATGAGAAGACAAAAGTTCAAAGATTTTATTAGTGAACTGCCATTAGCATTCAAGGATCAGATTGAGTATGATAAGCCTCAGCCATTGGAAGAAATAATTGGAAGCTTGAAGCACTATTATGAGAAATCAAAGCGCAAGACCGAATCTACGTAGGGTTGAAATGGAATGATAAGACTAAATTAAAGTGCCCACCAAAGGGCGGAAGACCTTAGGATGCAAGTGCGAAGGAAAATGTTGCTCCTTACAAAAAGTTTAATGTAGTAGAGAAGGGACATGGACCTCAGCCTGGACAACAACAAAATAATAATACTAGAAAAGAACCATTGCAGTGTTGGATATGTGGCAAGGATCATCATAACAAGAATTTTCCATTGAATCAAGGTGGTAGACCTCAGTTCTACAATGTTCAGGAGGCACAAACAGTTAGGGATGTGGGCCAAAGCATTCCTCGGATCTATGTAGCATTTGATAACAAGCAAGTGGATCACCAAGCATCCATTATCGATATAGAATGTAAGCTTTGTGATTGAGTTGTGTCCATTTTGATTGATCGTAGATCTAATTATAGTTATGTTAATCCTAACCTGGTGGATAAATGTGGTCTAAGAAAAGAAGTGCATGCAGAGTATTGGGTTGTGCAGTTGGCTACAGGTACTAAGAAAAGAGTTCATCATTGGGTAAGAGCTTGTGCATTTGAGCATAATGGTATGCCTACATCAGCACATCTAGATATACTTCCATTTTGATTGTACAATATGCTTATGGGTATGGATTGGTTATACCTTCACAACACTAAGGTGGATTGTTATGAGAAAGCTATCAAGTGCTTGGATGGTGATGGAGAAAAGAGAATCTTGTAGAGTAAGAAGAAGCCTACATCAATGAGAATGGTCACAATTATGAAGGAAAGGCACAGTTGTAGGAAAGGGTGTGTATTTTTTGTAGTGCATGTTTCCAGTGATAAAGGAAAGGATGTTGAGGATGCAGAAGTCCTCAAGACGTATCCGATTTTGCAGCAGTTTCAGTATGTATTTCCAGTAGAGATTTCATATTGTCCTCCTCATAGGGAAGTGGATTTATCCATTGAATTGGTACTAGGAGCAACACCAACATCAAAGGCACCTTACAAGATGAGCACTGCAGAGCTAGTGGAATTGAAGTTGTTGTTGAAGGAAATGCTTGACAAGGGATACATAAGGCCAAGTGTGTCATCTTGGGGTGCAATAGTGTTGTTTGTGAAGAAGAATGATAGTACTCTCATGTTGTGTATTGATTACAGGTAGCTAAACAAGGTAACCATCAAGAACAGGTATCCATTATCGAGGATTGATGATTTGTTTGATTAGTTGAAGGGAGAAACAATGTTCTCGAAGATTGATTTGATATCAGGATATCATCAGGTATGCATCAAAGAAGAGGACATCTACAAAACTACTTTCCGAACCAAGTATGGGAATTATGAGTTTGTTCTGGTTCCTTTTGGTTTAACTAATGCTCCAGCTACTTTCATGTGTTTGATATATTCTAAGAATGAGGAAGAGCATGCAGAACACTTGGTAGCAGTGTTAAAACTGTTGAGAGAGCATTATTTGTATGCCAAGCTTAGTAAGTGTAGTTTCTTTCATACATAATTTCATAGTTTGGGGCATGTTGTTTCCAAGGAAGGTATAACAGTGGATCTGGAAAAGACCAGATATATCATGGAATGGGTAGCTCCTAGGAATGTGGACAAGGTCAGATCATTGATGGTGTTAGCTGGTTATTATAAGAGGTTCATTAAGAACTTATCACATATTACCTATCTTATTACATCATTGCAGAGAAAAGGAATGAAGTTTGAATGGACATAGGAATGTGTAGCTAGTTTTAAGCAGTTGAAGCAGTGGCTTACAAATGCTCTAGGTCTAAAGATTGCAGATCTAGATAAAGAGTTCGTGGTGTGTACAAATTCTTACAAGAGAGGACTTGGTGGATTCCTAATGCAAGAGGGATAGGAAGTATGCTACGAATCAAGGAAATTGAATGAGCACAAGTAGAATTATGTGACACATAATCTTGAGTTGGCAACAAGCATTCATGCATTGAATATGTGGAGGCACTATCTTCTTGGCAGGAGGTTTGTTTTGATGAGTGATCATAGTGGGTCGAGATACTTGTTTGACCAACCTAATCTAAATTCCAAGTAAGCTAGGTTGTTAGCCATGCTTAGTGAGTTTGACTTCGAGATCAAGTACATTAAGGGTAAAGAGAATAGGGTTGCATATGCTCTTAGCATAAGAGTGCAGGTAAATCACATAGTAGCTATGAGTTCATATGGGATAGATTTATAAGATCATATCTTGCAGGTGGGACGATGGGATGACATGTACCAACAACTAAAGCACAATTTATAGCAACAGGGTACAAGTGATCAGGATGTGGATTATCATCTTACAACATATGGTTTGGTGAGATTTAGGGACAATATCTATGTGTCAGACAACAATGAGCTCAGGAACCTTATCTTGAGGGAATTTCATGTCAAACCATATTCAAATCACCCAGGATATCATAAGACATTGACAACTGTGAAGAGCTTCTACTATTGGTCAAATCTCAAGAAAGAGGTAGTTGAGTTCATCGTAAGGTTTTTGGATTGTCAACATGTAAACACATAGTGCAAGCATCAAGTTGTTTATTACAGTTGATTTTGATTCTGGAGTGGAAATGGGAGGTCATTTCCATGGATTTCAGCACAGGTATGCCAAGGAAATCTTGACAACATGTTTCCATGATGGTTGTGGTTGACAGGTTGACCGAGGTAGCTCACTTCATTCCAGTGAAGTATATTAATTCAGCTAGTGAGGTAGCTCAAGTTTTCATCAGGGAGATAGTGAGATTGCATGGTGTTCCTAAGAATATCATATCATATAGAGATGCCAAGTTCACTTCCAGGTTTTGGAAGAATTTGTTTGCAGGTTTGGGTACAGAGTTAGCTTTCAGTACAACTTATCATTTGCAGACAAATGGACAGATAGAGAGAGTAAATAGGATTCTCAAGGACATGTTGAGGGTGTATGTTATGCATCAATAGAGAAAGTGGGAGGAGTATCTTCCACTAGTAGAGTTTGCGTACAATAATGGGTATCAAAAGTTCTTAAGGATGATTCTATTCAAGGCACTTTATGGGCAGAGTTGTAATACTCCCATAAGCTAGAGTGATTTAGTGAACAAGGTACTGATTCGACCGGTCATGTTGTAAAAGATGGAACAGGAAATGCAAGTTATCAAGAAAAATCTAAAAGAAACATAAGACAAAAAATAGAGTTATGTAGATTAGCATAGGGTATTTAAGGAGTTTCGGGTTGGGGAGCATGTGTACTTGCGCTTCAAGCCCAAGAAGAGCTCCTTGAGGATTAGGTCATGTGCCAAGTTGGCACCTTGGTATTGCAAGCCTTTTGAGATCCTTGAGAGGATTGGACCATGGGCCTACAAACTTGCATTGCCACCAACTGTGAAAGTCCATGATGTTTTCCATGCTTCATTACTTAAAAGATATGTGAAGGATGTTGATCATGTGATTGATTGGTCTGTATTGCAAGTGGAGCCAGAAGGAGAATTCCAGATGTAACCTTAATGCATATTGCAACAGAAATAACTCATGCTTCGGAACTGAGAAATAGAGCAAGTTAAAGTGTAGTGGAAGCACATTGGGCCCTATGAAGCTACATGGGAGATGGTTAATCAGATGCGGGCTTTGTATCTTCCATTGTTTGTCAGTTGAGGCAAAGGATTTTTGGTATATGTATATATTTATGTATGGCTCTTATTGTTATTACCGTAATGAGTTGTGTTATAAAGCTCCAATAAGTTGTATGGTTATCATGTTTGTCATGTTGGTTTTGCTTTTCATCATGTTGTTAATTGTAAATATTGCATTGAGCTAAGTTATAAAGCTCCATAGGTAGTATGTTTTGGTTTTCAGTGGTTTCGCTAGTCATGTGTGTCATAGAACACTAAGGACGGTGTTCCCGTAAGGGGGAGGGGTTTGTAACAGCCTCAGGCTAAAATTTCATGTAATAAAGTTAATAAAGCAAAAATAAGACCAAGGTCATGGGACACATATCCCAAGATGAATGTTGGGCAAAACATCCTAGTGGGTGTCCCTTTCAGTTTATTATGGCTAAGGAAATTGGTAAAGGAAAAGAGGAATTAATTGGCATTTATTTATGAAAATAAAGGAAAATAAGAGAAAAGGGAGATGAGGGGTCACAAATTTGCATGAGAGGAAAATTGAAGGAAAAATAGAGGAAATTGAAGAAAATTGAGGCCTCAGTGATAAAAAGGCTTATGAGGATTAGTACACAACTCTTTGTCAATTTGGCTTTGGAATAAGTGCCAGACAGAGAAGGGAACCAAGAGGAGAAAGCGAGCAAGCAAGCAAATGAAGTCAAAGGAAGGACAATGAAAGAAAAGGACAAGCAAGGAAGGTTGGATCAAGTAGCTTCAATAAGAGGATTTGTAGGTAACATGTTGCATGTGTAATTTCCTAGCTAGTTTGTGAATGCATGGTACATGCATTTGTGTATTTGGCTCTTTTGTTGTCAATGGCATGAGTTTTGCTTGGTTTGATAGTGGTTTCAGCCTTTCCTTGCTATTTCTGTATAGCCATGGTGTGATGGGATTCTTCTCTCCGTTGAGCTTTCGATTGTCAAAAGGTTTTGGAACCGATTGAGGTGCTCTCAGGAAAATTCCCCAAGGTTGGGGGTGGAAGTGGTTTAATCTCTAGGAAGCCCTCAACAAGTAGGTGGAGACAAGAAAAATCCTCAAGGAAATGGTGAAGAAACTTTCAGGCATCCAAGCTTGTTCTGGGCATTGTGATCTCTTCACAGGTTTTGGCAGGATCGTAGTAGCCTGAGGGTGGAGGTGGTTTAATATCCAAGAAGCCCTAGTTGTTTATGTCTTAAGTTCCCACATTAATGCTTGGAATATGGTACAAGGGTGATTGGCTGAAAGAAATATTTGTTTCGGCCCAAACTATGGTCGAGTGGTGTGTGAAAGTTCCTGCAGTAGTTGGATTTTGCATAAGTTAATAAGAGTTATTTTCTTATTGTAATCTATGAGCACTTGTAGTTGTTATTATGGTGTTTTTATGGCTTTTATGTCATGGTTAACAATCTAGTTATATGCTGGTTATAAGGATGGATTTGCAATGTACTCTAACTATGTCTTGTTCAGGATTTGATAAGTATTTGATGGTTATTGGATGCATGGGCTAGCAAGTGTTATTATAGCTATTATGAGAGGGAATTAGACCTTCTTGGTGATTCTCAGATAAGTTTCAGACTCCTCTATTCATATATGCATTCATGACCTGTAGATTACATGTTCACCATATGTTTGATGCAATGATTGTCATGGTTAGTCCTAGTTAGGTCAAGTTTATAATTCAAGTTTGTATGTCTAGCCTTGTCATTAAGTTACTTATCATTCTGGAAATTCTCAAGAAGTTCTGAGCAGTGGTCTAGAGGTTGCCCTGGAATTGTGGCTCAGATCTCAAGACCATAGGCACTAAACTAAGCAATTTAGGTCACAACTGCATGGAGCAAGGCTTGTGAGTGTAGTTGGAGGCCTTCAGCCACATGCAAGCAGTCTCAAGGGTGCTAGGATTCTAGGTCATTGAAATAAAGTTCCAGCTCAGGGATTGACCACCTAGGGTGTTTCTTCAACTCCTAGGTGATTTGTATTCCTTATAGGATGTTATTTTGTGGTTAATAGTCTTTGTTGTAGGCCCCATCTCCTTAATTGGAGCTAGGAGGTAGGGTCATAATGGCACTCAATTTCACATTTACCCAGAGAGCTTGTAAAACAGAGAAATGTGGGGTGGGGTGTTACACTTCACCTTCCTTTTCTCCTATTTCCCTTTATTTTCATATTAATTAAAGTGTCAATTATTGCCTCCTACCTTTTCTAATTTCCATAGCCATTATTAATCTAAAAGTGGTGCCCACTATAATGTTTTACTCAACATTCATATTGGAATATGTGTCATATGGCCTTGGTCTTATTTTATTTACATGGAAAATCAACTAGGGGTTGTTACAAACCCCTCCCCCTTGGGGGAACACCATCCTCAATGTTTAATGACGCTTATAACTAGAAAAACATGTTGCCCATGGAGCTTTATAACACATATCGATGCAACATTTACATCATACCAAACTGTTAAAACCATGAAAACCATACTGCTTATTGGAGCTTATAACACAACTCGGTGCAATATTTACAACACACATGCATATATAAAAATAAACCAAAACACATATACCAAACACATCTTCTCAACCAACAAATAAGGAAGAATACATAGCCTACATCTTATCAACCATCTCCCATGTTGCTTAATCGGGCCCAAAGTGCTTCCACTGCACTTTAACTTGCTTGATTGTTATGTTCTAGAGCATGAGTTGTTTCCGCTACAATATGCATTATGGTTCTAGCTGGAATTATCCCTCTGGTTCCACCTACAATACATACCAATCAATCACATGATTAACATCCTAGACATATCTCTTAAGAAATGAAACATGGACATAGTGCAAGTCGGTAGGCCATTAGTCCAATCCTCTCAAGGATCTCAAAAGGCCCACAATACCAAGTTTCCAGCTTGGCACATGACCCAATCCTCAAGGAGCTCCTCTTGGGCTTGATGCACAAGTACACATGCTCCCCAACCTGAAACTCCTGGAATTCTTTGTTAATTTGCATAACTTTTCTGCCTATCATGTGTTGCCTTTAAATTTCTCTTAATAACTTTCATTTCTTGTTCCATCTTAGCCAACATATCCGTTCCTATCAACACCATGTTCATTGGATCACTCTAGTTGATATGAGTATTACAACTTTTCCCATAAAGAGCCTCAAATGGACTCATCTTCAAGGATTCTTGATACCCATTATTATATGAAAATTCTACCAGTGGAAGATACTCCTCTCACTTCCTATTGATGCATGATATACATCCTCAGCATGTCCTCAAGAATCCTAGTAACCCTCTTTGCATGTCCATCTGTCTGTGGATGATAAGTTGTACTTAAATTTATTTTTGTCCCTAAGCCTACAAACAACTCCTTCCAAAACCTAGAAGTGAACTTGGCATCTCTATCTAATATGATCTTCTTGGGAACACCATGCAATCTCACTATCTCCCTGATGAAGATCTTAGCTACCTCACTAACTGAATTTGAAGACTTCACTGCAATGAAGTGAGCTACCTTGCTCAACCTGTCAACCACAACCATGATGGAATCATGTTGTCTAGATGTCCTCGACAATCCTATAATGAAGTCCATGGAAATGACCTCCCATTTCCATTATGGAATCAGAATAGGTTGTAATAAACCAATTAAATGTTTACACTATGCTTTCACCTACTAACAATCTAAATATATAGCAACAAACTCAACCACTTCTTTCTTCAAGTTTGGCCAATAATATAACTTCTTAACAACTGTCAAAGTCTTTTGATATCCCGAGTGACCTGAATATGACTTGACATGAAACTGCCTCAAGATAAGCTTCTTGAGCTCACTACTATCTAACACATAATTCTTGTTCATGAATTTGACCAAGCCACCTACTGTGAGGTGATACTCCTCATCCCTATCATCTTCACCTTGTTTCTATAACATGTGCCTTAGTTGTTGATACCTGTCATCATGTTGTCCTGCCTACAAGATTTGCCCTTGTAAACTTGTCCCATAAGAGCTCACAATTTCAATGTGATTCACCTACACTCTTCTGCAAAGAGCATCTGCAATTTGATTCTCCTTGCCCTTGATGTACCAAATATCGAAGTCAAACTCACTAAGAGTAGCCAACCATATAGCTTGCCTGGAATTTGGATTAGGTTGGTCAAACAAATACCTCATCCCACTGTGATCACTCATCAAAATGAACCTCCTTCCAAGAAGATATTGTCTCCATATCTTCAATACATGAATGATAGTTTCCAACTCAAGATCATGAGTCACATAGTTCTTCTTATGCTCATTCAACATCCTTGAATCATAACATACTGCCTTCCCTTCTCACATTGGGGTTTGGCCTCCGAAGGACACAAAGACTTGACTTATTAACTAAACACTTTAGTGACTTATTGGGTGGGGCTTTTTAACATGCTACCAGGCAGTAAAGTAATAAAGGTAAGGGTAAAGGTTGATTCATCCTGCGCAATTAAGGTAAATAATAGTATCCACACACGAATAAGTTAATTACAGGGAGGTCTAGATCTAACGATGGGTAAAGAGTTGCTGGTAAACCAAAGTAAAGTAGGTAGTTTGCCTGAGGTAAGGCTGGTCGAATAAAAAAGCCATGTCGATTTGTCAGTTCCATGAATTTGAAAAAGCTTAAAGTTTTTTCATGTATTCCTAGATGATATATCTCCACCCAATCCTATCTTTCAAGCATTTGTACATATCACAAACTCCTTATCAGGGTCTACAATTTTCAAAACTGGAGCATTTGTAAGCAAATGCTTCAACTGCTCAAAACTAGTTGCACACTCCTCAATCCATTCAAACTTCTTTCCTTTCCTCTACAAGGATGTAATAGGATAGAAAATCCATGAGAAGCTCCTAATGAACCTCATGTAGTAACCTGCTAGTCCCATAAATGATCTGACCTGATCCACATTCCTAGGAGTTGGCCACTCCATGTCTGAAAGAAACTACACTTGTTGAGCTTAACATACAACTTATGCTCTGTCAACAATCTCAACATTGTTGCTAAGTTCTTTGCATGCTCTTCCTCATTCTTAAAATATATCAATATATCATCAATGAACACTATCACAAACTTGTCCAGATAAGGATGAAACACACTTTTCGTCAAAAACATGAAAGTAGTTGGATCATTAGTAAGACCAACTCATAATGCCCAAACCTAGTATGAAATGCAGTCTTGTAAACGTCTTCTTCTTTGTTGCATGCCTAATGATGCCCTAATCTCAAATTAATCTTTGAAAACAATGCTTCTCCCTTCATTTGATCAAACAAATCATCATTCCTTGACAATGGATACATGTCCTTAATAGTCAACGTGTTCAACTACATGTAATCAATGCATAAAATAAGAGTATTGTCCTTCTTCTTTATAAACAACACTAGTGCACCCCAAGGCGACACGCTCAGCCTTATGTATCCCTTGTCAATCATTTCCTTAAGCTGCAACTTCAATTCCACAAACTTAGGAGTACTCATCCTGTGTGGTGCCTTAGATGTTGGTGCTACTCCTAGTGCCAACTCAATAGAAAATTCCACTTCCCTGTGGTGCGGTAAATCTGAAATATCTATTGGAAACACATCCTAAAAATGTTTCAAAACATGATGCCTCTTAAGAACTTAATCATCCTCAACATCCTTCCCTTTGTCACTGGAAATATGAATTGCAAACAATACACATCCTTTCCTACAGTTGTGATTAGCTTACATGGTTGTAACCATTATCATTGATGTAGGCTTCTTCTTTCCCTACAAGATTCTCTTTCCTCCATCATCATCCAAACTCTCAATAGTCTTATCATAACAATCTACCTTAGTCCTATGAATGAATAAACAATCCATGCCCAAAAGTATTATGTATGATCACAAAGGAAGCACATTTAGATGTGTTGATATAGGCATACTATTCAACTCAAATACACGAGCTCTCACCCAATGATGAACTCTTTTTCTTGGTCCATATAGCCAACTGCACCAACCAAGACTCTACATGCACTTCTTTATTCAAGCCACACTTATCCACCAGGCCAGGACTAACATAACTATAATGAAATCTAGGATCAATCAAAATGGAAATAACTTGATCACAAATCTTGCCTTCCGTCTCAATAATAGATGCCTGATGATCATCCCGCGTGTTATTAAGTGCAACATAAATCTAAGGAATACTCTGACCAACATCCCCAACTGTCTCCGCCTCCTAAGCACAAGAAAGCTGAGGTATGCCACCCTGGTGCTATGGACAATCTCTCTTATGATGCTCTCTACCACAAGTCCAACATTGCAAAGGCTTCTTGCCATCACCTTGGTTCTACTCCTCAAACTAAAATCCATGTCCTTGTGAACTGCATTAAACTTCTTATAAGGTGCCACATTCTCCTTATCACCTGCATCCTAAGGTCTTCCTTGCTTTTTTTGACATTATGATGTATGTATTGTACTTGATGGAAACCCACTTGTAGCAGAACAACTCTCTTGTATATGGTAACTAGATGAATCTACAGAAGAGATATCAGATGTGATGAAATGTAGGACAGGAGTTTGCGATGAAATGTAGGGCAGCTTCAAGGAATCAGTTCAGAAAGAAACTCACTGAGATGACAGATCACAGTAATGCAGGTTAACAGCACAGAGTTACAGATCAGACTACACAGAATGAAGAAAGAGAGGTATAGGCAGGTTCACCATTGACCAAGCCGCGTATACAAATGGGTTCACTATGTACAAGTCACATATACGTACACGCGCACTTTCATAAAAGGAAAAGCGCGTATACCTTGGAAAACTAAATGTTTTGTCCGAAGTATTTGGTCCATGGTATTTTGGTACATGATATTGGTCCAGGGTATCGGGTCTGAGGTATTGATCCTAGGTATTTGGTCCAAGGTATTGGTCCTAAGTGGTTTTGGTCCATGGTATTGAGAAAGGCCTCAAAACTATAAAAGGAGGAGAAGATCATTAGGCCAAGGTGTGCAAGTATCAAATATCTGATATAGTGTGAGATCTAATATGCAGGTTATTGGCCTATGGTGTCGTGCTTGATCTGAACCGAGGAAGAACCTTATCACTTGATGAAGGATAAGACCTAATGATCCATCAGGATCTTAAGGCTTGAAGTGAATTATCTTTATGTGGTTTGATCTTGTATCAGAATAACTGGCACATGTTGTAGTCTGTAAATATGATGATCTGGGTATGATCGAAGTCTGGAATAGTTGCTATGTTTAAATCATCTTTTACAGATCTGTACGCCGGTTCACTTCAGAAAAGAAGTGTATACACGCTGGTTCTGCGTATCAAAACGGCGTATACATCATAAATTTGATATGCAGATATGTACATTGGTTCGCTTTGAGGAAAGCGCGTATACACGCAGGTTCGACACATGGAAGTAGCGTATACCTTATAAAATATGTTTTAGTTGCTTTTGTTTGCTATTTCAATGTTCTGGGTTACTGCTTGGGTTCTCGTTACTATATTATAGTGACAACATTCTGAATGATCAATGATTGATTGATATGGAGATTGGTTGATACAGATATATCTGATGATTGAATGATGTTGTTGATGGATCCAGTCTGAAAATTTATGAAACGTGGTCCCTGGAAGAAAAGAGAAGATTGTAGCCTTCTGTAGGTTGGAACCTACGTACTAGTAAACATATCATCTAGTACAAGCTAGGGGGTTGTAGCTCCCTTCCAGTAGAAGCTGGAGAAGAAGAGAAGGTTGTAGTCTTCTGTAGGTAGAAGCCTGCATACTGGTATAAGACTGCGCTAGTACAAAATTGTAAACAGAATTATCTTATTATTAAAAGAAGCCAGAGATGATTGCAGCAAGTGGTTTTCACCCACATTAGGTTTCCACCTTATATCTTGGTGTTCATGTGTGTTTCGTATGTGTGATGATCTGTTCTATTTTTACTACACCTGGTTACTGTTTATATGGTTCTGACGCACTGATTAAAGATCAATATATGATGAATTAACTAAATCATAAGTTTGATGGATATACGCTAGTTGCACTAAACATAGTTGTGTGTACACGCGAGTTCCCTTAACTGAAGTAGCGTATATGAATCTGATTATGGAAATGAAAAAATTATTAATTTGATAATACTGATTCACCCCCCTCTCAATATTATTTCCAACAATTGGTATCATAGCAGGTCCTTCAGAAGAAGCTTGATTGCTTGAAGGAAGATCCATCATCATGAGTAATCAAGAAAACGGGGGATCCATCAGACCACCAATCTTTGATGGGAGCAACTTTATTTATTGGAAGGTAAGAACCACAACCTATCTTCAATCTCTTGGAATAGATGTCTGGGAAATCGTGGAAGGAGGATATACTTTTCCATCGGCAATTGCTACAGATACAGTAGGTAAAAAGCAATATGAAACCAATCCCAAGGCTGTCAATACATTATTGGGAAGTCTGTCACAATCAGAGTTTGTCAAATTTATGCAGCTCAAATCAACCAAAGAAATATGGGACAAAATCGTTCTAAGCTACGAAGGAGACTCTCAGGTAAAACGTGCTAAACTACAAACTCTCAGAATTCAATATGAAACTCTCAAGATGCATAATAATGAAAGTATAGCTAGTTACTTCTTACGTATAGATGAGGTTGTTAATTGCATGAATAATCTAGGTGAAGAGATAAAGGAAGTTACCTTAGTTGAAAAAGTTTTAAGATCCTTATCTCCTAAATTTGAATCAAAAGTATCTGGCATAGAAGAAAAGCAGGATCTACAGACTATTACTATGACACAGCTTCATGGAATCTTAACTGCCTTTGAGATGAGAAAATAAGGTCCGGCAGATATGAGAGAAGCTGCATTTAAAGCTTCAGCAAAAAGAAAAGAAGAACTCAATGAATCAGGACATATTTCAGAACAAGAAGAGGAAGCGAACTTTTCCAAGAATCTTCAACGGGGTTCCAGTAGATTCAGAGGTAAACTACCTTTCAAATGTTTTTCCTGTGGTAGAGTCAGTCCTTATGCTACCAAATGTCCTCATAAAGATAAATATGATAAAGGGAAGGAAACTGCAAAATGGAATAGAAAACAAAGTGTAAGTAAAAGGAGCTACTATACTCATGAAGATAGTGATGGTTTATCAAATAGTGATGAAGATGAAAATATTAATGACTATAAACTTCTAATGGCTTATGAAGATGATGATTTTTTGGATGCTTTAGATGAAGATCACCTTTATGAAGAAATCTCTAAACTCAAAATCTGTTTAGAAGAAAAGAATAAGATTATAAATACCTTGATATACCAACTTGTTGAAAGAGAAAAACACAATGAAGAGCTAGAATGTGAAATTGTGGGTCTAAGAAAGGATCTTGAGAAAACAAAAGCTCTCAATCTTAGATTTGCTAAAGGTTCAGAAACATTAAATGAAATTATGAAAGTGCAATGTTCTCCTCTGATAAAGACAGGTCTTGGATATAATGAAGAAACATCTCAATCACAGAAGCCTTCAACCTCCACTAAAAGCTATCTTGATGCAGTAAAGAGTAGTGAATAGTTCAACAATCGTCAGCAAAGGCATAAAGCAGATCACCAAGTGAATCAGTCTCAATTTACTTCAAGGATGAACAGAAGCCATGATCAACCTCAGGTAAATCGTACTCAATTTGCTTCAAAGAATATCAGTAGAAATTACAATCAACAGGACAATAGGAGGAACTTCAACTACAATCAACAAGTCAGTAGATTCGATAATCGCAGGAACTTCTTTAATGGCCAATGTTTCTCATGTCATAATTTTGGACCCAAAGCTACTCAATGTGTTTCTTACAAAACTATCATGAATAGAGAAGCACAAAATCAAAGGAATGTGACAGGGATCAAGAAAAGTTCCTATAATAACTTTTCTCTTCTTGAAAATGAAATAGAATGCTCAATCTGTAATAACTTTGGCCATGAAGAATCTAAATGTAGGAGTAAATTTCGACAAATAGCTCAAAAGGAGAAAACTCCATTAAATCCCAAAATATGGAGAAAGAAAGAAGCGCAAACAGAAATATGTGGTATAGCCTTGTATACATAAGGACAAGAAAACCAGTGGTACATCGACAGTGGATGCTCAAAACATATGACAGGTGACAGAGAAAAACTACACTCATATAATGTCTTAGAAAAGGAAAAGAGCTTCTCATTTGGAAATGACACTCCTGCTATCATAAAAGGTAAAGGTTCTGCTTTCTTGAAAGAAAAAGTTAAAGTTGGGAATGTTATGTATGTTGATGGCATAAAGCATAATATGTTGAGTGTGAGTCAAATGTGTGATCAAGGAAATGAAGTAGTGTTTCGATCAAATGGATGTGTTGTTCGTGAGCTTGATACAGGAGAAACCGTGATCAAGGGGACAAGAACTCCAAACAACCTATACATACTCAAGGGAGGACAACAACAGTGCTATCTAAGCAAAAATGACGAAAATTGGCTATGGCACAGAAGATTGGGACATTTGAGCTTTTCTCAAATAAGAAAAGCATGCAGATTCCAGGTTGTTCGTGATCTTCCAAATATCAACATTCCTAAAAATACTATATGCAAATCATGTCAATTCGGTAAGCAAACTAGATGTCAATTCATCGAAAAGGAAGGGTCAGCTAGTAAGCCTCTTGAACTTGTTCATATTGATTTATGTGGTCCATCAAGGAAAAAGTCACCTCATGGAGAAGAATACTTCATACTGTTCATTGATGATTTTTCCAGAATGTGTTGGATAGGTCTTCTAAAGCATAAAGATGAAGCATTTGAAAAATTCAAAGCCTTCAAAGCTTTGGTTGAAAATGAATCAGATCGCAAAATCAAATGCCTCAGATCTGATCTAGGAGGGGAATTTACCTCAGACGAATTCTTTGACTTTTGTGAACAACATGGAATAAAAAGGTAGTTCTCCACCGCAGGGACTCCTCATCAAAATGGAGTGGTAGAAAGGATGAACAGAACTGTTCAACAAATGGCTCGTGCTATGCTAGATGAATCTGGCACTCCTGCAACCTTCTTGGGTGAAGCTGCATTCGCCGCCGTCACTATTCTCAACCAAGCAAATGTTTGGGTAAACAGCACTCAAACTCCACATGAACTTTGGTATGGTAAGACTCCTACTGTAAAATACTTCAAAGTTTTTGGAAGCAAATGTTACATCAAAAGGACTAATGAAAAACTTGGTAAGTTTGAACCCAGAGCATATGAAGGTATTCTACTTGGCTACTCATCCTGAAGTAAAGGATATAAATGTTACAATAAAAGACTTGGGAAAATTATTGAAAGTATTAATGTTGTGGTTGATGAAGCATGAAAAGATCCAAAACAGATAAAAACCGAAGATTATGACAATGAAGAAGATGAGGATCATTTTCCCACATCAAATCACACTTATTCTAAAGAAGAAACCAAAGAAGCACCAGAAGAAGAAATAATGATAGAAGAAAAGACTGCGTCCAGGTATGTTAAGAAAAATCATCCAGAAGCTCAAATTTTAGGAGAAAAAGGAGCAGCTGTGCAGACTAGAAGAACCATTGCCGAAGATTCAAGTTATCTAGCATTACTATCTTCCACTGAACCTCAAAATGTAAATGAAGCATGTAGAGATGAATGTTGGGTCAAGGCCATGAACGAAGAACTTGAGCAAATTGAAAATAATAATACTTGGGAATTAGTTCCTAGACCTCATGATAAGAATATCATAGGAACTAAATGTGATATTCAAAAAACAAGCTGTAACAAAAATGGAAAAGTTATTAGAAACAAGGCCAGACTTGTTTTGTAAAGGATATGCTCAACAAGAAGGTATAGATTTTGAAGAATTCTTTTGCACCTTATTGCTAGACTTGAAGCCCATCAGAATGTTTCTTGCTCTTTCTAGTTTTCAGAAATTCAAAGTATACCAAATGGATGTAAAATCTGCCTTTCTTAATGGAGATTTAGAAGAAGAAGTCTATATTGAACAACCATAAGGATTCATTCTTGGAAATGATGCAAAACTTGTATGCAAACTCAGAAAAGCTCTCTATGGTATAAAACAGGCACCAAGGGCATGGTATTACCATCTTAACAAATATCTCCACCAACAAGGTTTTTCAAAGGGGTCAGCAGATAGCAATCTATATACAAAGATGGACACTGATAAATTGCTAATAATTGTTGTGTATGTTGATGATATCATTTTTGGTAGCAATGAAGAATCCATAAGTCAGAATTTTGCTTCAGTAATGTAGCAAGAATTTGAAATTTCCTTGCTTGGTGAGCTTACCTACTTTCTTGGTCTACAAGTGCAGCAAAATAAAGATGGTATTTTTCTCTCACAAACCAAATAGCTCAAACAGATCCTAAAGGAGTATGGCATGGAAGATTCTAAACCAGTATGTACTCCAATGGTAACAAGATGTAGTCTCAACTCAAATAATGAATTAGCAGCAGTACATCAACCAACTTACAGATCCATGATTAGCAGTTTGCTTTATCTAACAGGTACCCGACCGAACATCGTGCATGTAGTGGGAATAGTTGGAATATTCCAAGCAAATCCAAAGGAATCACATCTTCAGGCAGTCAAAATAATTTTCAAATATCTTCAAGGAACACAGAACTTTAGCTTATGGTATCCTAGAGATATAGATCTTACACTTCATGGATATATAGATGCAGTTTGAGTAGGAAGTGTTGATGACAGAAAAAGCACTAGTGGTGGTGCATTCTATATGGGTTCCAAGTTAGTGTCTTGGTTTAGCAAGAAACAAAGCTCAATTGCATTATCTACAGTTGAAGCAAAATACATGGTTGTTGCATCTTGTTGCACACAATTACTTTGGATGATGCAAACCTTGCAAGATATTCAGATCACATGTACTCCACCCATCTCCATTCTATGTGATAATACAAATGCCATCAGTATTTCAAAGAATCCAGTCCTGCACTCCAAGACCAAGAACATACCCATCAAATATCATTTCCTATGTGAACAAGTGCTTGAACAAAAAGTCAAATTGGAGTATGTTCCCTCCAAAGAACAGGTTGTTGATATATTCACTAAACCACTACCCAGAGAGACACTTGAATATCTCAGACAAACGTTGGGAGTAGTTTCTGCATCATCATGTTGTTAAATCCTATTTTTCAGAGAAAGGTGGTTATACGCGAATTATATGAAGTGTAGTCACGTACGTACGCGAGTTTCTGTGGACACAGTTGCGTATATGTTGGTTTGAAGAAAAACAGTCGGCCAAACTCAGGAAAAAGGGGGTATGCTATGGGTCTATCAATTATCTACTCTATTTGATGATGATTTCAATTTGATGATATATTGGTCCTCATAATGTTGTTGATCACTTGATGTGTATATGATTGATGATGATGCTTTGATATCTCTTACTAACATATGCAATGATCAGATCTGACAGTGAACAGGTGGCATAGGTTTAGAGGGAGAACATGGTTGATGATATTGATGGACATATACATGTTGTTGGCCTAGATACTGTTGACAAATGCTACTGATGATAGTTTCTGATGACTATCATGGTATTGTTTAAGACATTGGGTCTCTGTTATATATGTCATGTATATCTTTTAATGTAACGGTCATGAAAAGACCTAATTTGTAACCCCACTATGCATGGGAGGAATGATGTAATGTTTCTTGTTTTTGACTTGTATAAAAAATTGATATATCCCCACTTGGTTGGAGATGGATGCATGTATGAGTCACTGATGATAGGAAGGTCATTTGTGACGTATGTATAGAGTCATGTTCTTCTTTAGAACATCTTTTTTCAGACTTTGCTTATACTGAGGGGGAGCATGGACTCGATCATGGGAGCTCAATTAGCACTTCAGCATATCAGAGAATTCAACATGCACTTAGGGGGAGCATGACCCTTTGCCCTTGATGTCAAAGGGGGAGAGTGACTTGGTGTGGTTGTTGCCATCAAGTCCAAAGAGGGAGGTTGTTGGCATTATGATGTATGTATTGTACTTGATGGAAACCCACTTGTAGCAGAACAACTCTCTTGTATATGGTAACTAGATGAATCTATAGAAGAGATATCAGATGTGCTGAAATGCAGGATAGGAGTGTTTGATGAAATGTAGGGTAGCTTCAAGGAATCAATTCAGAAAGCAACGCACTAAGATGACAGATCACAGTACTACAGATTAACAGCACAAAGTTACAGATCAGACTACACATAATGAAGAAAGAGAGGTATACGCAAGTTCACCATTGACCAAGCCGCGTATACACACGGGTTCACTGTATACAAGTCGCGTATACGTACACACGCACTTTCACAAAAGGAAAAGTGCGTATACCTTGGAAAACTAAATGTTTTGTCCGAAGTATTTGGTCCATGGTATTTTGATCCATGGTATTGGTCCAAGGTATCGGGTCTGAGGTATTAACCCTAGGTATTTGGTCCAAGGTATTGGTCCTAAGTGGTTTTGGTCCATGGTATTGAGAAAGGCCTAAAAACTATAAAAGGAGGAGAAGATCATTAGGCCAAGGTGTGCAAATATCGAATATCTGATATAGTGTGAGATCTAATATGCAGGTTATTGGCCTATGGTGTCGTGCTTGATCTGAGTCAAGGAAGAACCTTATCGCTTGATGAAGGATAAGATCTAATGATGCATCAAGATCTTAAGGCTTGAAGTGAATTATCTTTATGTGGTTTGATCATTTATCTGAATAACTAGTGCATGTTGTAGTCTGTAAAAATGATGATCTGGGTATGATTGAAGTCTGGAATAGTTGTTATGTTTAAATCATCTTTTACAGATCTGTACGCAGGTTCACTTCATAAAAGAAGCGTATACACGTTGCTTTTGCATATCAAAACAACGTATACATCATAAATTTGATTTGCAGATCTGTATGCTGGTTCACTTCAAGGAAGTCATGTATACATGCAGGTTCGACACATGGAAGTAGCGTATACCTTATAAAATATGTTTTAGTTGCTTCTGTTTGTTGTTGCAATGTTCTGGGTTACTGCTTGGGTTTTGGTTACTGTATTCTGGTGATAGCATTCTGAATGACCAGTGATTGATTGATACAGAGATTGGTTGATGCAGATATATTTGATGATTGAATGATGTTGTTGATGGATCCAGTCTGAAAATTTATGAAATGTGGTCCCTAAAAGAAAAGAGAAGGTTGTAGCCTTCTATAGGCCAGCACCTACGTACTAGTAAACATATCAACTAGTACAAGAGATAGGGGATTGTAGCTCCCTTCCAGTAGAAGATGGAGAACGAGAGAAGGTTGTAGCCTTCTGCAAGTAGAAGCCTCCGTATTGGTATAAGACTGCACCAATACAAAATTGTAAACATAATTCTCTTATTATTAAAAGAAGCTATAGGTTTTAACCTTGTACAGAAATTACCTGCATACGAATTCTAAAACACAGAAAATAAACAATGCGAGATCATAACACATAAAACACATATACACAGAGATTTTCCCCTAGATCCCAAAATCGGGACTACCATCTTGATTTTTCATTATATTCCTTTCAATGTTACAATACATATTTATACATGCCGAAGCATCCAATACCATGGGCCGAAAACCATCGCATCAATACCATGGACCGAAAACCATTGCGTCCAAAAAACATGTGCGAAAATCATGCACAAAACCATAGGTGGGTCCGCCCAACCTAACATAGGGTCCAAAACCAAAATTTTCCGGGGCGCTGCCCAGGACCCCATAAAGTGGGGTTACGAGTACCCCTCAAACCCCCTGTTAACTATGTGGAAAGAATATAACACAACCCAACAATCTCCCACTTGTTTTGTTTTCTTTCCGCAGGGGGCCACAGGAGAGCTTAGTCATTTTTTTCAGCCGTGAAACACCTATTGTTTCTCTACACCAAGGGAACTTCTCAGAGCTAATATATTTTGTTAATGCATCTACAGTATTCTTCAAAGTGTCCACCTTTACCAGCAACACCTTTTTGTCTTCTATCATATCCCTCACAAAGTGATACTGAACATCAATGTGCTTTGTCTTTGAATGATAAGCAGGGTTCTTTGCCAAGAAAATTGCACTTTGGCTGTCACAGTCTATCCTTATAGCTCCCTGTACTAACCCCATACTTGAACACAATCTCTGCAACCAAACTGCTTCCTTGCTTGCATGAGTGGCTGCCATGTATTCTGCCTCTGAAGTTGATAGTGCCACTACAGATTGTTTCTTACTCATCCAACTGACTGCACCTCCAAATAGGTTAAACACATACCCACTTGTAGATCTTCTCTGATCCAGATCTCCAGCCCAGTCTGCATCAACAAAGCCATGAATATCCAACACTCTGTCCAATCCTGGTCTTCCTTGGTAGCACAACCATAATCACTAGTGCCACGCAAATACCTGAAAACCCGCTTCACTGCTGTCCAGTGCTCCTTCCCTGGTTTTG
>APFE030933127.1:116303-144161 GCA_000404065.3 Pinus taeda
CAAAGATGCCATTTCATCAACCAGGGCCTCTTTCCAGAGTTTTCCATCCTCTGAATCCACTGCTTCCTTCACAGTTCTGGGATCATCATCAGTAACAGACAAAGCAAAGTTTGAACAGAAAGCAGATGGACTATACCTTTCTGGCTGCCTTCTTTCTCGAGCTGATCTTCTCACATCCGGAGTTTGTGGCTCTTCATCTTCTGATTCCTCCTCTGCTACAGAGTCTGATTCTTCCTCCTTTAGTTCAAACTCTATCTTCACAGGTTCCTTTGGTTGGACTTCATGTTTAATAACATCTTTCACCTCTCTGAACACCACATCTCAATTGTACACAACCTTCCTTGTTACTGGTTCCAAAGCTTATAACCCTTTAAACCATCCTTATACCCAATAAAGATGCACTTTTCAGATTTACTATCCAACTTGGTTCGTTTCTCCTTTGGAACATGTACATATGCATCACATCCAAATACCCTCAGATGTGAAAGAGAGGGTTTCTTACCAGTCCATACTTCTTGTGGAGCCTTATCCTCCAACACTGATGAAGGTCACCTGTTGACCAAGTAACACGCAGTATCCACTGCCTCTGCCTAGAATTCCTGTCCTAACCCGGCACCACTGAGCATGCTTCTTTCCCTTTCCATCAACGTCTTGTTCATTCTTTCTGTGACTCTATTTTGCTGAGGTGTATATGGAGTAGTGTTCTGCCATGCAATACCACACTTCTTACAAAACTCTTCAAATTCCTTGCTACATAATTCTCCACCATTATTTGTCCTCAGTACCTTTATCTTCTTCTCTGTCTGATTTTCCACCAGAGCCTTAAATTCTTTAAACCTGTCAAAGACTTCAGATTCCTTCTTAAGGAAATATATCCATGTATTCCATGAGAAGTCATCTATAAATGATACATAGTACACAGACTTACGCAGTGATGGAACTTTCACAGGTTCAAACACATCACTGTGCACAAGCTCTAATATTTGTTTCGTCCTCTTACCACGAGAGGGGAAACTCACCCGATTCCGCTTCCCATATACACAATTTTCACAGAAATCAAAATCCATAGAGCTATTACTCATACCTTCTACCATACCTTTCCCATGAAGTATTTGAAGGCCCTTCTCTCCAATATGTCTAAGCCTTTAATGCCACAGCATGGTCTTCTCTCCATAGACCACTAGATTTTCTGCTCCATTTTCAAGAACCATAGAACTATTGCACCCATCAACAACAGTGCTACCTTGCAGCTTATACAGAGTTCCAATCTGAACTCCCCACATCAATACCAGTGCTCCTCAAACCATCTTGCAGGTATCGTTCTCGAACACTGTCTTTACACCTGCATCATCCAACTTGCTTACAAGAATCAGATTTCTGGCCAACGCAGGAATATGCAGAACACCCGGAAGGGTTCTAACCCTTCCACCTTGCAACTTCAACTTTACTTTTCCGGGACCAATGATTCTAGCCTTCCTATCATCTCCTAAGAAGACATCACCACCATCGTATTTCTCATACTCACAGAACCACTCTCTATGGGGAGTGAAGTGAAAGGATGCACCTGAGTCAATCACCATGCCTCATGATCTACATGTGTACTTGAAGAAGCCAAGTACACATCCCCACCTTCATCTGAGGTGGTTTTCGCCTCTGCAGAAGGAGCCTCATCAAATCCCTTTCCTTTGTCAAGAGCTTTGGATTTACAGTCCCTTTTGTAGTGCCCTTCCTTTCCACATTTCCAGCACACCACCTTTACAGGTTTTCCTGGAGATTTAGACCTCCCTTTAGATTTAGATCTTCCACTCGATGACTTATTTTTGTTTCTGTTTTGGGTCCGCCCTCGTACAGACAAGGCATCACCATTTTGGCTCTCCATATTTTTCCGTCTCATCTCCTCCGTTAGCAAGGATGAGACGATTTCATCAAAATGCAAGGCAGTTGCATTGCTACCTATTGCAATAACTAGACTATCCCACAAATCTAGTAGAGAACACAACAAACTGATGCACTTATCTTCATTTGAAATTTTAATATCAGTAGATGCTAACTGACTTACCACAGTATTAAATGCATTCAGATGCTCTGTCACTGAGTCTCCATCTTTCATCCTCAAGTTATACAGCTTTTTCCACAAGAACAGTTTATTCGCCAGAGACTTAGATTGGTACAATTGTCCCACAAAGCCTTCGTCGTAGCTTCCCCTGATACATTCAGTAATACTGAATCTGTGACACGCAATCGTATTGTGCTCTTTGCCTTCCAATCCAACTTCTTCCATTCTTCATCGGACACTCTCGTTGGTTTAGTACCTAGATCTACCGCGATCCACTGGTCTTTATCCACCAACAAAACCTCCATCTTGAGTTTCCACAACTCAAAACTCTGACCATTAAATTTCCCGATCTCTATCTTTCCACTGCTCGCCATCTTCTTTCACCACCAAAATTGATCTCGCAGATTTCCCACTGAACAGGGTCTACCACAGGCCCGAGTGAAACCCCTCAGCAACAAAGGCGTCCCCTTGAAGCCAAAACAGCTCTGATACCAAATGTAGGTTTTAAACCTCGTACAGAAGATTACCTTGCATATGAATTCTAAAACACAGAAAATAAACAATGGAGATCAGTAAACACATAAAAACACAATATACACAGAGATTTTTCCCTGGATCCCAAAAAGCCAGGACTACCAGCTTGATTTTTTCATTATTTCCTTTCAATGTTATAAACACTATTTTAACATGCTGAGAGATTCAATACGCGAATGGACCAAAATATCGCGATCTAATACCATGACCAAAACCATCGCGTCCAATACCATGGACCGAAACCATCGATCCAAAAAAACCATGTGCGAAAATCATGCACAAAACCATAGGTGGGTCCACCCAACCTAACATAGGGTCCAAAACCAAAATTTTCCGGGACGTTGCCCCGGACCCCATAAAGTGGGGTTACAGGTGCCCTTCAAACCCCCTGTTAACTACGTGGAAAGAATATAACACAACCCAACAGAAGCCAGAGTTGATTGCAGCAGGTGGTTTTCACCCACATTCGGTTTCCACCTTATATCTTGGTGTTCATGTGTGTTTCGTATGTGTGATGATCTGTTTTTCTTTTATTGCACCTGGTTACTGTTTGTATGGTTCTGATGCACTGATTAAAGATCAATATACGATGAATTAATTGAATCATAAGTTTGTTAGATATACGCTAGTTGCACTAAACACAGTTGCGTGTACACACGAGTTCCCTTAACTAAAGTACCGTATATGAATCTGATTATGGAAATGAAAAAATTATTATTTTGGTAATATTGATTCACACCCCCCCCCCCCCCCTTAGTATTATTTCCAACACTTTTTAACCCACTTTCCTTTTAGTCTTATCATTACCTTTCGAATCTCGCTTGGGCTTAGGCTTACACTTAGACTAATCAGAACAATGCTTCGACTTCCCAATGACTTCCTCCAATGATCGAGGCTCATCATACTCAATTTGATCTTTAATTGCTAAAGTCAATCCATTGATGAAACTTTGGACCTTTGCCTTCTCATCCTTAAGACATGGCACATACCTCAACAACTCCAGAAACTTAGTCATATACTCTTCATCTGCCATAGATCCCATCTTCAACTCATAGAACTCCTTGGCCTTTCCATCATAATACCTCTTAGACAAGTACTTATTTCAGAAGAGTCTTTTAAACTCATGCCAACTCAAGTCTTCTACCTTGATTCCTTTGACACACTTAACGTCTTCCCACCATATATATGCTCTTCCCTTGCCAACTCAAGTCTTCTACCTTGATTCCTTTGACACACTTAACGTCTTCCCACCATATATATGCTCTTCCCTTGAGACTGAAAATAACTATTTTGGCTTTCATATTCTCCATATAATCATGAAATTCGAAGAACTTCTTCATCCCAAGTAGCCTTCACATCCCCATCAAAAGTAGGAGGCTTAGCTTTCTTGAACTCCTCTACAAAGTATTGCTTCTCACTGCTCCTATAAGGATAATGGAAAGTGATGACCATGATGTCTCTCTAAACCAGAACTAGAATAAAATCCATAAGCACTAGCTCTCCTATTAGGTGTATCCAACCATTTGTCACCTTTGACTATGTTATCCCTGTCCAACCTGTATCTTGATCCGGACTTGTTGCCATGTGACCCATTAGTCCTTTCCTCCTGTCCATGATTGATTCTCAGTTGTCCATGTATCTACAAATCTGTTAAGCTCTGAAGGATCATTGCATTGAATCCAACTTGCTTTTCCTAGGCTTTGGCAAGCATTTCCTATGACTCAATTCGCTGATTATTATCTGCGTTTGTTACACATCATTTTGTCACCATGACACTTAACTGTTAAAATGGATCTTTCACCACCCATAAACATCTTCCTTTACACTCCATTAAAAGTCAATCAATCAAAAACTCTTGAATAACATGTGAATTTGGGGTAAAATTGCTTTATGACTTGTTAAGTATAACCTGCGCACTTTTCCTAGTTAGTTTCACGCATTTTCAATTTCTATCCCTGAAAACTGCACAGAATTGCACTTTGTCTTCCACTGTAGACCATGCCCATAACTCAAGTAAAAATAAAAATTGAATTACAAAAGCATTGTTGGTCAAAGATATTCCAACTGAAAGCTTCTAGGTCATATCTATTCTAGCCATACCCCTCAAATCGTGGAGTTAATTCCCTCTCATCAAGGAACCCTAATCCCCCAATTAGAGGATCTCATCCTTCTCTTTTGGATCTGAAACTTCTTCCTCTTGGCCCATAAATTGACTAGAGGATAGAGGGATTAGGAGGTTCAGAAAAGATACACTTATGTTGTTGGATTTACATTGGAAGACTTATCAACTAAGGAGAGGTTTAGAGGCATTTGGGAGGAACCTCATGACGTCAAGGCAAAGGTTGTAAGGATCTTATTTATCCTTCAATTAATACAAATGAATCTTTTTTTCCGTTGTATTGTCTTACTGAAATGATGAATGATTTATGTCTCTTTTGATATTCATTAAGATAATTTCAATTTATAATATCATTGATCATTAGGTTAATCTTGTTTGAATTTTTATGTTGCATATGCCTTTGATCTTTCTTATGTCTATGATTGCAGGGCCTTTTGAGCATTGAGAAGCTATATCGAGACGGAGCAGGGATCTCCATCAAGCATTTCACAAATAGGTAAGAGGTTTATTCTCCTACTCTTGTATTTACAATTCAATCGAAATAAGATTAAGGAAAGAGTTATTCAATTGTTTTTTTGTTTCTAGTTTACTTTAAGATCTAGGGAGATCGTTGTTGTCATCAAGAGGGATTTATCCACCATAACAAATTGGTGACTCCGTTGGGGATCGTTACTGTTCTCTTCTCTTTCCTTGGTTTTTCTTTCCGATCTTTTTTGTTTAGCTCGACATGAGTATTAGCAAATTTATGATCTTCTAGTTTGATTTCTTTATTTTTTATTTTTTCTTAGACTTCCCAGATCTGCTCAGTTTTTTTCATCAACAAAGCACAGATTTGCGCAGTTTTTCCCCAGCAACTATGTGCATGCGCACTAAACTATACTTCTCGCATGCGCAGTTCCTAGAAATTTTTTAAAAATTAGGGTTTCTCTTAGCCAAAATCTAAATTTTGGTCTCTCAATGAGTTATCATATTTGTTTTGACTATCTAACACCTTTTTTGAACTTGTTTGAGTGCTTTGGTGAAGTCTTTTTGGGAATCAATCCCTATTGCAAAATTGTTTACGGTTTTGTCTAGCTTGTTTGCTGATTGATAAAAAAAGATAGGTTGTTCTCGAGATCACTATATTCCTGTCCTTTTCAATCAATTACACAAGATCCATTATTAATCTTGCTTTTTTGTGATGAAATTCTTTGTTTAATCGCAAATTAAGGTTTCTCAAGAATTAGTGTTTTGATGAGATCTACTTCTTGTGCTGCTTTGAAAACATAAGTTATTTATATTCCAATATTGAAGTCTTATCATGATTACACTTTAAGCGTTGATTTCATAACATTCATTCAAGATTTTTTATTTTAAGGATTTCATTGGGTGTTTTGAATTTGATTTCCTTTGGTCATTGCTCAGAGGTTTGTCTCAATTTCTTAACAATTTTTGCATGTTTTTGCTTTCATTTTTGCAAAAAAAAAAAAAATCCCCCTAAGTGGTTGAATTGTGTCTGAGTGTTAATTTCCTTTCAGTGTTGTTATTTTTGGAATTTTCGCCTGATTTCCTTTACTTATACTTGATTGGTTCTTTAGTTACATTAGTGAAAGGAAATAGTCTTGTTGTTCTTTCACTGCTTTGGAATTATCTCGTGTTTTTTTTGAAGAATTATCTTGCATAGATTACATTTGCATGGTTAGAATTCTCATTTCATGAACGAAAGTGTGCATAGTACATTTGTATATGTTCACAAAAATTGTGCATAGATTACGTTTGCATAGTTTTCAAGCAAATTGTGCATAGATTACATTGCATGGTTTGCAACTTAGAGCTTTGAATTGCATTGAAAAATTAGAAGTGGTACATTCTGGAGTTGATATTTTAAAGAAGAGCCTCTTTACTTTAGCTAGAATTCGTTGAAATGAAGAGATTAAAAATTTCATATTTGATGGATTAGAGTTTTGTGTCAAGTCATAATACCATCAATTTCACGTCCATTTACCCTTTGAGTAAATAACAACTTAATAAAAAGCAGCGTTAATAAAATTCATCTAGAATTTTTATTATTTTTAGGGCTCTTTCCACCTACAGTAGATTAAGTGTAGGGCTTTGGAATAGGGAAGTGAGTAAACTTTCCAAAACTATAGACAAACAATAGAATATTGTGATAGGGAGATAAATCCAATTATTTCAATTTTTATCTAAGAAGCTCTTCTAACACATTAGTTAAGCACAAGATCATGTCAGACCGGGTGAAGTGATCATACCCACTCCATTGGCTATGATAGAGTGATTTGCACGTATTGCAACGGTTCCTAAAGGTACTTGGGTCACTTGAAAGTAAACCTCCAACTAACCATGTTGAGGAGCTTTCAAGGGGATTGAGCTTTGTTACTTTGCCCTTGCGTGTACATCTGATCTGCGACTGTTCCCCCAGGTAGAATTATTGTAGTTGGTAATCTTAGTGACCATAATCCTAAGGCTATTGCCCGAGGTGACGACACGGGGAAGGTCGTGTTGTACCTAGAACAGACGTTGGCTAGACTCACTTGGACTTTTTGGAGGGTAACCTTCGCTCGAGATGGCATAAGTGAAGTTACTTGCACCAGATTGTTTCATTAAGCAGGTTGTCAATGTAACTAGTTCCTCTCCCTCATGTCTATAGCCACTTTTTACTTTTATTTCTACGACGTTGGATTTCATTACCAACAAGTGATTTCATTATGAAAAGCTTGTTTGCATGGTTTGAATCCTTAGATTTTTTAACGTGTGTTTAGTTGATTGTTTTGACTTTTTATAGACCTTAGATGTGGATTGTGATTTTTAATTATTAATATTAAAAAGTAAACTTATCTAAGTTGAATCTAATGACGACAATGTTGGAAGTTACCGATAAAGACCTCCCTTTTAACCACAACCCTAATTATTTCCCCTATTTTGCAAATGGAGGTCCTCCTTATATGGCTACATTGTCACTTCCAAGATTCATGACAGGTTTACCTGTATGGTTGTTCTCAACTTCTTTAATTCCAAATACTCCAATTGTACCAGTTCAACCGAGTTCACCAGCTCGACATCACCAACCTAATGTTAACCCTTTACCTTCTTCACCCAACATGTCCTCCTCCCTTTCTTCTTCTTCGCTTGGTAAAAGCCCTGATGCTAGTAACAAAGTGACTAAGAAGAAGAAGAAGAAGAAGAAGCAAGATAAGAAAGAAGTCAACCAACCAACCATGGTTGTAAGTATTGGTAATGTTGAGGAAACTTCCACAATGCATCGTAAGACAAAATACCTGTTGTAGTGTTTTCTTCTTAAAGATGTACAAAAAGAACCCACTTAAGATTGTGGATGACAAACAATCTCAACAATATAAATGGTTGCTAAACATTGTAGATCTATAGCAACTGATAGAAACAAAACCTGCCAAAGTCTGGATCTATGCCATAATCATAGTTAAACAACAAAAAGAAAGAGTAATAACTCCAATCGTCCAATGGAAACCAGATATACAAAGAATAGTTTTATTATAACACCTGTGAAGGGAACAAATAAGTTACCAGTCCCCCTCTGTGGGATGGGTTTTTGGCTATCCTCAAACGTCTTCAACTTGTGTAGAGTCTCTCTTCTCTATAATGTGTAAACCCAGCAAAAATATGGTGTGCGACAATGAAAATAATAAGAGTTACAACAGTGAGTGCAACAATGAAACTAATCAAAAGTGAATAATGAATGGAAAACCCTTCTATTTATAACAAAATATTGAGTTATCCTCGAATAATGAGCAATAATAAAATATTATTGATCCCATTCTTGGAATAACCACCTGGAATATTTTATTATATTTGTTTAGGAGGGAAGAAGTATTTAAACTTTTATTTAGAAATAATAAATAAATAAATGATTTATTTATCATCTCAAGGAATCAGTGAAGGAATAATAAATAAATAAGGATTTATTTAATTATTCCTAAGGGATTTAGTCAAATTTGACAAAGCATAATAATTAATTAGTGATTAATTAATTATTATTAGAGAAAAATAAGATAATTAATGATTTATCTGCTTATTTTTCATGATTGGGTCAAATATGACAAGGAATAATAATTGAACAATGGTTTAATTAATTATTCCTAGAAGAAAATCAAATAAATAGTGATCTATTTAATTATTCTTCATGGGTTTAACTATAAATTACTTAACAAATGTGGTTTATTAAGTAATTTCTCATAGTGAAAGCAATTTTACTATGGTAAAATTGGCTTTACATGGTGTACTTCGATCCATCTAGTAAATTAGGCTAGATGATCATTTTTTTGGTGATAACAATACCCTTGCAAGATTTGTAAGGGTGACCACTACCTTATCAATTGTCTTGGTATTCCTAAGGTCTTGGAAGTATGGTCCAATAATTCTTATCAACTTACTGTTGATCCCAATGATTCTCATACTCTAGGGAAAAATATTAAAGTCATATTTCCTTGTAGGTTATGCAAAGGGACTCATCATAGTCACATTTTCCCTCACATGGATGAAGCCTTAAAATTGTTTGGAAAAATTATTGTTTCACAGCAACAGCTTCCAACAAATTACCGTAAACTTTCTCCCCATCTACCGTCAATTGACAAAGTGATTGATCTAACTCCAAGTACAAACAATCACACTCTTCCATTGGAGAGTGAAACATATATCACTCGAGTTGATGGACTATTTGTTGATTAAGTAGTCGAATCGATTCCATCTTCGGTCGATCCCACTCTTCCTTTAGAGAGTGAACTTCATACCGCTCAGGTTCTTCATGTTACCTCATATTCTTCTACACATGGGGGAATTTCATCTTTTTCTTTTGAACCCCATCCAAGTAATGAGGCTATTTCTTTTGATTAGAATAGACTAACAGAACCTCGTCTTCCTTCTTCCATCGCTTTCCAAATCATTGTGAAGGCCTATGGTAAGAATGTGTGTCACACAAATGTAGATGAAGGTACTTCTGTCAGTATTTTATCCTTGACAACTTGGCAAGATTTGGGTTGCCCTCAGCTTGTGCTTGTTACTCAGAATCTGTTAGATTTTAACAGAACCGTTAGTGAGCCTTTAAGGATCCTTCGTAAGTTACATATTACCTTGGAAGGTAAGGTTGTTTGTATAGATCTTATGGTAGTCCAAGATGCCTTGGATTTTAATTTTCTCCTTGGGCGAGACTATGTTTATGCCATGAAATTTGTCGTATCGACACTCTTTCGCGTGATTTCCTTCCCTCACAATGGAACCATTGTGACATTTGATCAACTTTCATACATTGATATTGTTTCGACTACCAATAAACTGACACCCCTCAATGTTCCTTATATGGAAGTGGTACCTACCCCGCCACGGGTTAATTATGTGGCAATCTATCCCATGTTTTCAATTACCAATGCAAGCGAGCCTCTCACTGTCTGCTCAACTTCTTTTGGCTTTGATATGGTAACTGACGTGGTCAAAACTTCAATAGGGGAATTTGAATATGATTTTCTTATCCCTATTGATTCCCTTGACATGTGTTCCTTCGAGAGAGCTATTCTTTTTTTTGATGAAGATCTCTTGGAAGCCATGGTCGGGAAGAACCTCTTGGCATGTGTTTCTTCCAAATGGAAGCCATGATCCAATTGATTATGAGGATAGTTCTTTTCATGTGACGACCTCTTTAAAAAATGAAATAGGCTCCATGAGCATAATTCTTTGCATGTGTCAAGCTCATTAAAATATGAAACAAATCCTCCCCTAATTGAGTCAGGTTTCTCATCCTATCTCGTAAATGAACCTACATTTCATCTGCTTATTATTAACCAGTAGTCTACTCAAGTGGATCAAACGAAGCTTGGGGGGCATGTAATTCTCTAGGTTATGCTTGGGGGGAGTGAAAACTTATCTCAAGCATAGTTTTTCTTTGTTTCATGCTTGTGTAAAAAATGAAACTACTCTCAAGAATATTTTTTCTCTATTTCAAGATTGTATAAAATGAAACCTATTTTGAGTCCATTTCAGCCATTATTTTCAATACTCGTTAAACTCATGGAAATCATGAGCTTCTTTTGCTATATTTCCATGCTCATAAAACACATATGAAAATGTTGAGTTCTTTCTGTCTTTTCTTGCTCATTAATTAAATTAAAAGTCGGTAATATGAGTACACTTTTATCATTTTTTCGGGCTCTTGAAAATCATGAAAAAGTGAAACCCTGAAGTCCTCTTTTAAGCCCTTTTTAGACTCTCGAAACATGAAAATATTGTCGAGTACTTGATTGTTCAAACTCGTGAAAGTAAATGAACAACCATCCATTCATTATAAGTTCACCCCTTTTACGGACTGAACCAGGACTATTTACGGAAAAGGCATACGTTGGTTAATTATGGTCAATAGAGTTCTCTCGTGCATTATTTTATCCTTTTTCAGGCTTGAGGGACTAAATTTACGAAAAAGAACACTGCGGAGTTTACTTATGTTTTTCTTATGACTCCCTAAAACTGAAAAACATTGAGCTTTACTTTCTCTGGGCTCGTTAAAGTTTTATGGTAAAAGAACTAAATGAGTTTTCTTTTTGTCTCTTTTCAAATTCATTAAACATGAAAACAACATTGATTTACCCCTTTACTGGACTCGTAAAAATTAAACAGTACATCACTCGTTAAGCATAACAGGACCAAACCACTCCTTCTTAGGGTTTGTTAAAAATACTTCAAAGGACTCATCCGAAGGATGAGCTTACAGGACAAGCATATGTTATCCTCCTCAAGCTTGTAAAATAAAGAAGTACTTGCCAGTAATGGTGGGGGGGAATTGGGAAAGGGTATTCATTTTACATTCATTATAAAGGTAATATATCGCTCTTGAACACAACACTCCATCACACCGGTGTCTAGGTTGGGAAATCCATTTGTCTTATAGTAAATCGAACCCCATTGAAAATCTTCAGCTGGTTTTAAGTATTATCATTGAGTCAAATGCTGCCAAGTCAATTGTCGTGTCGCTATGTGTTCAATAGCATTTCAACCTCAGTTCACGTTCCTTTGCAAATTTTAGCTTTCAATCGCGTTGGCCTTCCCTGAGTTAGTCCTTGCAAAATATTCTTCAAAACTTGACAGTGCATTTTGTGTCATAGGATTTCCTACAACAGGTCGCTTCCTATCGACTTCAACTCATTATCTAGGAAGTTGATATAGAAACCTTCACTACCTTGAGGCCTACATGCCTTAATGGCAGGTTTCTCGCTTTCAACGATAGGTTTTCATCATTGGCCTTCAAACGAATGATTCTATGAGTGTTCGACTTCAAATCATCTTTTCACACTCTATAGATTGTACTGAGAGTACCTTGAGAGACATTGTCATTATTGGTGATTTCTCTCACATTTGTTAACAGTTCACATATTTGACCAGTAATCAAGTGGTTTTTACCATGTTCGACTTCAAGACATTCACTCGCGTGGCTAGATTTGTATTACGGATCGAGAGATGGAGATCAAGACCCTAGATCTAGTTTCATCAATCCATGCTAGGAGGAGTTATACATTCATGATTATGGAGACAAATTCATAGCTGATGGTTGTGCCCATACTGTGCCTACTATGGATATGATTTTTTAGTTTTTTCGTACTTGTTCATTGAGTTAGTTTTACTTTGAGTATGGGAATCCCTACCTCAATGATGATTATATATTGCATTATAATCCTTGAATGTTTCTTACAAGTTTCCAACCATTGTCTCTGATCCATTATTTGAATGGCTTTATTTACAATTCAAATGAAATAAGCTTAGGGAAAGAGTTATTCAATTGTCTATTTGTTTCTAGCTTCCTTTAGGATCTAGGGAGATCACTCTTGTGAGCAAGAGGGATTTATCTGCCATAACAACCTTGAAACTTCTAATCTCTGCCTTCAGAATTCTCAATGTGTCTGTTAAATCGGGAGAATACTCATCTCCTTACTACTTAGTTGATCGGTAAGGAGAGTCACGTGAACTGCAGTCCATTATTCTGCTCGTTATCTCTAATCTTCTTCTTCCTACAGACATGTCATGTTAGATAAACCAAATATAGACATAATCAAAATCATACCTCTGTGAAGTTTAGGGGAGGATATCTCATCTGCACAACTCAATCTAGATTAGCAAGATATAATCTTGATAAGCATGTCAACTCATACATAAATATCATGATCATAACAAGAAATAACCTACATGCATGCATGATGAACACATAAACAACTGACATGCATACATAACCATATGCATTTAGCCCATCCTGTCTAAATGTTTGAACTTGGAATATCTGATACCACTTTGTGGTATCAAATATCACCTAAATAGAATGGAACTCACTCTGATACCACCCTGTAACCGCCTCCTCCCACATTTACTCAAACTCACAAGCTCACCAAGGTAAACATGAGACAAGGGTCACTATCACATGACCCAACCTCCAAATTCAAGTTATGGAAGTGGGGCCGACACACCGACAACTTACATGCATCCCACAGGGGCACTAGATCACCCATAAGTCAATCCATAACCTTTTATGACTAGATCCTGAGCTGAAACTGCTTTTTCACAAGCTTAACCCCCAACCGCACCCACAACACAACATGCATGCAGTTATGAGGTTATAAACGCACTCACAAGCCTACTTCCATGCGGTTACGACCTAAATTTCCCAGTTCAGTGCCAATGGTTTGGAGATTTGGGGCACTTTTCCAAGCTAGTCTCTATCCATTTCCCATAACTACCTATAACTCTCCATAATCATAACTAACATGACAACAATGTCAAACATTCAAACATGAAACAAGAGTTTGCCCTATATTGCCTAGTACACATCTAACATTTTGTCAAAATTATGGTAAACGTGTAAGCTAAATATGATCATTATCTTTTGATTTTCGTATAAGAATCACCAAGAAGGCTCCAAACCCTCTCTAGCTAGTTGCAATAACACTCATTAGCCCATGCATTCACCAACAATTCAATAGCTTATCAAAACATGTCAAGTGCCATAGATAGAATACATCATATAACCAATAAATAGTCAAAATAGAAACCATGGGAAATCAAGCATAATTTCAACATGATAACCAATATAAGTGCTCATAGATCAAAATAGGAAAATAACTCTTATTAACATATGACGGTGTCAACCAAGTCAGGGACTTCCATGTACCACCCGACCATAAATTTGGCTGACCCAAATCTCTCTTTCAAAGAATCACCCTCGCACCATATACCAAGCATGATTGTGGGATCTAATTGGTTAAAGCAAAACAAAACCAAACCAGGGCTTCCAGAGACCAAACCACCTCAACCCTCAACCATAGTGCTTCCACCTCTATGGTCCAAAAATCATTAACATAAACCATATTGATCTCTACCTAAGTTTTCCAAGGCTCTAGAAACTAGTAACTCAACCCACAACCTTCCAAGGCTCCAGAGTGTTTGTTCCAACTGTTACTCCAAGAACTACTAACTCAACCCACCAAGGAGTCCAAAGCATTTTTTTCAACATATGACTCCAAGAACTAGTAACTCAACCCAAACTGTTCCAGGGATTCTAAAGCGTTTGTTCCAACCCACAGCCATAGGTAACCTCAACACCAATAAGAAAAACAAGTGGGAAACCTACAACACCATGGATATCCATGAAATGACAAGGCAAGGTTGAAACCATTGTCAATCCAGGCAAATATCTATGCCAATGACAACACATAACCAAGGAATCACATGCATATACCATGCATCCAAAAATCAACATGGAAATTGCACATGCAACTTGTTACCTGAAAATTATCCCTGTTGTAGCTACTGATCCAATTATTCCCTTGTGCTCCCCTGCTTTCCTCTACTTTCTTTCTCCAATCCAAGTGAATACTAGAATTCTCCAAGAATGCTTTAAGTGTGCAAGAGTATGAGAGAATGAGAGTGTGAAAGGAGAGAACCAAAATTGAACTGACAAAAGATATGAACTATTTCTCTAATGCCTTTTTATCATTGAGGCCTCTATTTTCTTCATTTTCCTTCATTTTTCATCTAATTTCCCGTGCATGTAAATATGTGTCTCTTCACCTTCCTTTTCTCCTATTTTCCTTTATTTTCATTAAATTAAATGCCAATTATTGCATCTTGCCTTTTCCAATCCCTTTTCCAATTTCCATAGCCATTATTAATCCACAAGCGATGTCCACTATAATGTTTTACCCAACATTCAACTTGGAATATGTGTCCCATGACCTTGGTCTTATTTTATTTACATGGAAAATCAACCAGGGGTTGTTACATAAATCTGCTCATAGGGGAATTGGTGGAATAACTTGTTATATAAAAAAGAGTATCTCTACTCACACTCGGCTTCATAAGATAGACCCATTCAATTGGTACATTTGTATCGAAATATTTGACATTAACGCTTAGAGGGTTTACAACGCAGTTTGTTATTTCACGCCTATCAACTCTACCTTTCATAAGGAAAATAATCTAGAGAAGAATTGTACTTATAATACCTTAGAGTGGGATATTCATAGTCTAAAGAATGAAGGTAATATCATCTTGTTACCAGAATTTAATGCTAGAACCACATCTAACCAAGTTATTCTTCTAAGTAATGATTCAAACTCCAATCCTCTTTGGCTAGATGAGGACCTTGATTTAGCTAGTAGTTTCGAGAGAAACTATGAAGACCTAACTAAGAATTCATTTGACATTGATTTAGTCAAACTTTGTAGTTCTTAAGACCTTATAATTTGCAATGGCATAATCAATTGGCCAAACTCCAACTAGATGAATTGCATCCATGGGATTGGAAGTAGTATTGTGGATTATGTAATATCTGATATCCTTATTTCTAGCCAAATTATAAACTTTGACCTCTTAAATGACCATGAGGCTAACTCTGATCTTAACCTTTAACCTTAATTATAAACGTTTCCATGCAAACAAGCACATGCATGAGAATTGTGAGAGTCAAAGCTACTTTCTTTTTAACAAGAGTAAAATGGTTCTCTTTGTAAAGGATTTAAATAGGGATTTACTCCTCTTAAAGTATAAGGATAACATTGAAAACCTCTGTCATAATTTTACTACAGCTCCCTATGCTACCATTTACAACTTCTCTACCAAGGTGTCATATAAAATGAATAATAGATGTACCAAACCTTGGTATGATAATGATTGCAGAATTATTGGAGAGGAAATTAGGGATGCTCCTAACGAAACCTTAAAGCCTAATAAGATAAATACCTACAAAGCTCTTATTAAAAGAAATAACATATATTATATGAGTATAAAGCAAGAGCAATTATTGCACCTCTCTAAGTTTGATCCTAAAAAGTTTTGGAGGAAAATTTTGATTCGTAAGACTAATGAAATCATTTGATTCCCTTAAAGAACTAGAATATTTACCTTAGAAACCTCTATGACACCTAACACCATGGCCACCATTTTGAATGTCCATATAGAGAATTACATATTTTCTTTTGAAGATATTGAGTTTGGGATTAAGTAGCTCATAGATGATAAAACTAAGGACATTAAAAGCTACAAGCTGAAAATTTTGAAATCGGTTAATCTATCCTCATCTTGCAAATACAAAAGCTCTTTAATTTAGCAGTGAAGCAATGATTTGTAAACTGTCGTGGATATTCCACTAGACAATTTGTCAAAACATATCTACTAAAATATATTAGAAAATCATAAATTTGCACTCTCAGGGATTATTTCTCCTTATATTTTATGGATATGTTAATTATTATTTATTGTGTATGCATGCAAATTATAATTATGAAAAAAATAGAGAACAACAAAATAAAAATCATAAATCACAACTGACACAAGATATATCCTGGGAAACCCTTTCAAGAGAAAACCCAAATAGAAGGTGAGGCCACTTTGCTCTCTTTCTCTAAGAAGAAAATGGCTACATGTATAAAGAAGTAAGGTATGTGGTATGTGGGCTAATATAATGCACAAATCCTCTTTGTCTGCCCTCTCCTTATCCCTCTCAACTACTTTGCTCATTTATGGAACAACATGCACTCGAAAATAATGGAACCCCTTTTCCTCCTAATGGCCCAGTTATAATAGACCCTGATAGCCTACTAGTGTTTAGGTTTGACTCTTCCAACTCTTAACTAGAGTTACAATATGGACTCTTCTAGAGTATTCTTCATTATGATCACATGGATAACCCCTTTTCCATGGATAATGGGGGTTGACGTGGCATCCTCTTGAATTATGATGGACAAACATGAAGGTCAACGTTCAAATGACATAACTTTTGCATACAGACTCTCATTAAGGCAATTCTTGCACCGTTGAAAGTAATCTATGTGTAGAATAGGAAAAAAGGTTCAAATTTAAAGCTTCAATATTTTACACCCAAAAAACACCATTTGGTGCCTCAAAATGTTTTCAGAAGGTTTGTGACCTCAATTTCCCAGATTAGATCCCACTAGTAAAAATGGTCCTGTGAGTTGATTCCTCCATTTTTTCCACTGTGAAAGCATAGATAAGGATGAAAAACAATATAATAATCCAATCCATATCAAAAAAGGCTTCCCTAAGCCTTGGATGCAAAGTCTTATTATATCTATCTTTAAAAGTGGGGATAAAAACATTCCCTCTAATTACAAGACCATTATGATTAACCACATTTTAGCCAAGTTGTATGAGATTATTTTGGAAAAGGAAATTACCCTTTGGCTTTAAATCCATGGTAAAAGAGCTAAAGGCCAAGTTGGGTTTAGGAGATGTCATTCAACAGTTTGTCATCTTGTTACTCTTAGGATAATTGCAAACAAATGCCACAATAATAAATCTAATCTCTTGGCGAGGGCGAGCGCAAGCGGAGGAACATCCTAGGGTTTCTATAGCACCTGCAACGACAACTTTTCACTGTGCTCTGCATTCCTGCCATCAACGCCATTAATATGACCTTCCTTACTCATCAGAAAAGTCACGAGCATCATGAACCCCCCCTAGGGGGAGGACGCAGAGCCTCCCCCAATGAAAATGGAACTAGGCAAGAGAATGAGGAAGAAGTCAGACCAGAGGAACAAAATGGAGACAGAGCGGATAGGAATCCACAACAAGCCAAGAAAGCTGACAATGATCATCCCAAAGTCACCTCAACCACCTGCAAACTAGTGGCTACTGAACATCCGAAGATAGTACTCCCAAGTCACTGAATCAATGCTCAGATACAGTACATGAGAGACCACGCTCTGATCAGCAAGTTTATAGGCTTATGGCCAACCGAGAAAGCTCTACATGACTGGATAGAAGCTAAATGGAAGCTAAAAGGACACATCACGCTTCAGCTAGGACCCAAAGGGTTCTTTGCGGCCATCTTCAACTACTTAGAGGACCGAAACAGGGTTCTAGACAGAGGACCTTATTTCTTCAACGCAACCAGCCTATATCTGAGGGAATGGACAGCGCGCTTCAACCCGGATAAAGAAGACCTCAGCTGGGCCCCAGTCTGGATTCGTCTTTACTCTCTCCCTGTGGAATACTGGGACGAAGCCTCTCTACAAGAAATTGGAAATGGTATTGGAGAATTTATAAAAGTTGCAGAGGAAACAAAGCTACGGAGATACACCTCCTATGCCCAAATCTGTGTCTACATGCACCTCAACAAGGCACTACCGGATGCGGTGAGTCTCTATCACGACGATGATGAATGGTTCACTTAATAGACTATGACCATGTTCCATTTAGGTGTAGAAGATGCCATGCTTTGGGTCACTTATTTAGGGACTGTCCTTTAAATAAAAAACCCTCAAATCCTTCAGCACCTGATAAGCCTGATTCAGATGGCTTTGCAAAGGTCGCCAATCGCAGGAAAAACCATAAGAAACCAGCTTCAAATCCTAAGATTCCTCAAGCAAGCTCCTCCAAGCCCTCTACGAGCAATAGCTTTGAAGCGTTAGCATGACAAGATGACCAACACTCTCATAACCCTGATCCCTCAGAGAGGGAAACAAAAAAGGACAAACAAGATGGCCATGAAGATTCCAAGAAAACCCAAAAAGATCCCCTGCCTACAGATCTATCCCTATTTGCATTGCACAAGGTTTCAACCTTGAACACTCAAGGAATGGAGGTAGACAACATGCAGCCTAACTCCATAATAGCAACAGAAAAAACAGAAGGATTAAATGAATCTCAGAACATGGAAGAGGAACCAAAAATCATAGATATTGGGGATCTGGACATTCCAGGCCTTCAGCAAGCAGGTAAGACAAAAAGTTTTGACAAAATCCCAGAGCGACAACTGGAGAATCTAGAAGTGATTCTCACACGAGCACAAAGGCAGAAATCCCTGGGCATTCAAACCGGAGGCCTCTGGGATGGGAAACATATCATCAAAGATAACAAAAAGCGTGGAAGGAAAACCGACCTCCAACGAACAATCCGTATTGGGGAGATGTTGGTGGAATCAGGGAGATACTCCAAGCTTACAAAATTCTACAACTCCCTCCCCAACATTTCTCAATGAAGTTAATATCATGGAATATCAGAGGGCTCAATAGCCCTGGGAAAGGTAGACTAATTAAAAATATGATACAGCAAAAGAAGCCACAAATCTTATTCTTGCAAGAAACCAAATGCAATTCAACCTCTCTGGAACGAACTGCAGCAAAAGCGTGCCCAGGATATCTCACAGTAGCAGTAGATGCCTCTGGAGCTTCGAGAGGCCTTGCCATCATTTGGGATGCTCGAACCATTATGCTCAACAACATCCATGCTAACAAGCACTTTAGCCAAGCCACTTTTCACATTATAGGAACGAATATACATGGTCATTTAACCAATGTATATTTTCCCCGGGAAACCTTGCACAAAATAGAAATCTTGAACATGCTTTCGGCAATCAATACTGAACAAGAGCATCCCCTATGGATCACAAGGGGCGACTTCAACATGATCACTAGTCTAGAAGAAAAAAGGGGAGGCAGGAACAGGCTGGATAAGGAAATTTTACATCTAAAAGAATTCATTCAAAACAACTGGCTCATTGACATGCCATTCAACAATGGACTGGAACAATAAAAGAGCAAGTCTGCATCAAATTGCTTCTCGCCTGGATAGATTCTTACTTTCAGACAACGCAATCCATCTTGGAGGAGATCTCTCAGCTTCTATTTTGCCGATCTCAGGGTCAGATCACTGGCCAATCTTGCTCCAATGGTCTCGTCCTAGCAATACCACCCGAAGACCATTTCGCTTTGAGGCTTTTTGGATGTCACACCTAGATTTCAGCAGCCTAGTAAACTCAGAATGGAACAATTTTTCTCCTCCAAATGGCACAAAAGTGTTCCAATTTCAGTAGAAGCTTAAATACCTCAAAAGCAAGATCAAACATTGGAACCACACTTCTTTTGGCAACATTTTCCAGGTGCAAAATGCCCTTGATCAAGAAATGAAATAACTGCAGCAACGGATCATTTTAGAAAGAAGAACATATGACCTGTTAGAGCAGGAAAAGTATCTTGAGTCTCAGATTTCAAAAAGGGCAGGTCAGGAGGAAACGCTTTGGAGGCAAAAGTCGAGGATAAGATGGCTTAAAGAAGGAGAAAAAAACACAAAAAAAATTCACAAGACTACGATCCAACAAAGAATGAATAACAACATCACCCATATTCAAAATGAGCAGGGGGTAAAGATGGAAACACATGAAGACATTGAGTGCGAACTTCTAAACTACTTCAAGCAGGCACATCAAGAGCCATTGATTGACAGAATGCAAGCCATAGGAAAATTACTAGAAATATTCCAAAAGTTATTACAGAGGAACATAACCGACTCCTTCTTAGGCCGGTACACTTACAGGAGGTTGAAACTGTTGTTCGTCAATTAAAAGAGGGGAAGGCGCCAGGTCCTGACAGTTTTACTTCAAACTTTTTCCACTATTTCTAGGAGCTGATAAAATTGGAATTTTGCCAGGTAGTTGAGGAATCAAGAACCTTAAGGTGGATGCTTCTAGCCATGAACGCCGCCTTCATTGCTCTTGTTCCCAAGGAAGATCGTCCCAACACCCCTTACAAATATCGGCCCATTGCCCTGTGCAACGTAATCTACAAGATTGTCTCCAAAATTATAGCCTCCAGACTCAAATTGCTGCTCCCTCTTCTCATATCTCCCGAGAAATCTGGATATGTGGAAGGCAGACAGATTACGGACGACATTATCCTCACTCATGAAATAATCCACTCCCTGAAGACAACCAAAAAGTCAAGTATGCTCCTTAAAATAGATCTTTCAAAAGCATTTGATAGCTTAAGCTGGTTGTACATTCAAAAAATTCTAATTGCTTTTGGGTTTGCTCATCCTTGGGTAAGATGGGTCATGAGTCTCATTTCTTCCTCCTTCTTCTCTGTGTTGGTCAATGGCATTCCTTCCTCCCCTTTCCATCCCTCCCATGGCATTAAACAAGGAGATCTCTTTCCCTCTTCCTCTTTGTTATTATGGCAGAAGGTCTTGGGCGCAACATTAAAAAAGCCCTTCAATCCCAGAAGCTAAGAGGCTTGTCATTTCAAAACACCCCTACTTTCACCCACCAGCAAGTTGTGGATGGAAACATGTTTTATGGTCACCCTTCAATCCAGGAAGCTCGTCAATTCAAGTCTCTACTGTCGGATTTCTCATAAGCCTCTAGTGCAAAAATCAATAACGCCAAATCCCAAATTTTTTTCTTTCATACCCCTGTTATTACCCAAGCATCCATAGGCCACATACTTGGATTCTCCATTGCTATCCTCCCTTCCAAGTATCTTGGGGCACCAATGACTAACATGGCCTTGAAGCACTCTTCTTGGAGGGTTCTTTTAGAAAAAATCGAGGCTTGCCTTTCCTCCTAGACTCATAGGACCCTCAATATGGCAAGTCGTCTTATCCTAATTAAATTTGTCCTCTAATCATTGTCGTTGTACCTCTTCTCGATCTTGGCTGCTCATAAATGGGTTCTCAAAGAAATCAAACACATACAGTGATCCTTCTTGTGGGGCAGCTCAGGACAACTCCGCAAATGGGCTCTGGTCAAATGGGACACCGTGTGCTAGCCAAAATATGCAAGTGGAATGGGATTGCGAGATCCTTATCATAGTAATGAGGTCATGGGAGTGCACATCTGGTGGAAATGGCTCACCGCACAATTTACCCCGTGGGCAACCCTCTGGACAGCAAAATATGCTAGCAATTGCCCTACAGAAGAACTAATATGACTTTCAGAAGTTAGGCTAGGCTCTCTAATCTGGAACGCGGCCAAGCAACACAGACTGCTAATTCAACAGCACAACTTTTGGGAGATTAAGGATGGCAATACAACTCGATTCTGGGAAGATTCGTGGCAGCAGCAACCCAAGTTGAAGGACCTATTCTTACCTCTACAATTACCGAAGCAGGATATGTAGACCTTTGACAAAGTCAAGCTATGTTGGACCCCCTCTACAACGTAGGGAAACAGACAATGCCTTAATGTGGATCACATCTTAAGACATGGAACGGAACAAGTTCAACAAATCCTAGATACAGAACTAATGAAAAGGAAAATACAACATTCAGATGAAAAGGATATTCTTAGATGGGGCTATGAAAAAAAAGGCTCTTTTATCACCCGGGAGGCTTATAACATCATCGTAAAAGATCATATTGTCAAAGATCCACTCTGGAACAAAGTCTGGGACCCAGCAATATGGCTGAAAGTCTCAACCTTGCTATGGCTTTTATGTCAAAACAAAATCCTTGCTTGGGACAATCTAAGGAAAAGGAATTATCACGGGCCCTCCCTATGTCCCAACTGCAAGCAAGAAGATGAAACAACTCAACATCTTATTCATTATTGTCAGCTAGCACACAAGCTCTGGGAAAAAGTCAGCTTTCGATGCCAGAAGGAAGGAAGGATCCAAGGAGACATCATAGTCACTGTTCGCAATTGGGATAGGACTCCATTCAAAAGCAAGATTTTAAATTTCTTATGGAAGCTCATCTCGGGCTTTCTAATGTGGATGATATGGAAGGAGAGAAATCAGAGAATCTTCAAGGATCAGTCCTTGACCCTGGAAACCCTATGGAACATGTTCTGTCACAATATCAAGGAAACCTTACTTCTCCACTCCTAGCATGAGGATGACTTTCCTTCTCTCCCTCAAGAAAAAAATATATGGGCAAACTGGAACCTCCAATGGAATCAAGAATTGATAATCAAAGGAAAACCAATAATGAGCAGGAATACTAGAAAGTGGATCCCTCCCCCCATTCATATGTTCCAATTAAATTTTGATGGAGCCTCGAAAGAAAATCTAGGCAAAGCAGGTTTTGGAGGAATTTTTGGAGATCACAAGGGAGCTCCACTATTAACTTTCTTAGGCTCAAAAGGATGGGACACTAATAATTCAGACGAACTTGAAGGTCTTTGGCAGGGACTCATTCTGGCTGAAAAAAAATGGCTATTTCTTGCTTATTATAGAAGGTGATTCTCAGATCCTCATAAACATGGTCAACAAAATTTTGCAAGGAACACCCTCAAGTAAAGTAAGCAACAATTAGAGAATGGTGAATAGACTTGAATTCATTGAAATCTGGCTCTCTACTCACAGAGCGATCACTCTCAAGCACACACGTCGGGAAGGAAATAAAGTGGCTGACTTATTGGCTAACATTGGTGTGGAAAGTGGGTTGGATCTTCATATAGGCACACTCTCAATGGTGGCCTCAGAAAACCAATCAATGGAATACCAGAATCTTGTAAAGAATGATATGAAATAGGAAGGCGAAGCGCACCCAGATGCGGGTGAATTTACTGTTCATTAATGTAAGGGTGATGGAATGACGACGCTCAGCCCAGCCAGCTGGTGGCTAGCACTCCATCCCAGGCTTGGCCTTGATACCTGCATATTTACCTCAAGCAAAAGCAGGCCAGCCTGCAGAATTTCATTAATGCTTGCTTTGGCCGAGAAATGCAGACAGATCAATTCATTATGGAGCCTATTTACCCCTTTGCTTGCCCTCCATCCTTCAATGTTTGCCCGCCCCAAGCGGAAATCCCCTGCAATAGAACTGTTGTAGGAAAACGTTGTTGCCTTGTCTTGGGCAATGGATTCCATTACCCCCATTCCCAGTTCTACCCTTTGAACCTTACCTAGGCTCCCTCTGCTCATTCTCAGATTTCTTCCCAAGCCCTCAATTCTCCAGAGATTCACATTCGGTGTAGTGTGATGGTTCGACATCGCATGCGGAGGTGCAGAAGAGGAGACCATGGGGGCAGCACTCGCTCTCAGGCTGCGCACAATGAGGCTCCACCTCTGCCTCCTAGTTCTCTACCTCCCTCTCAGACTAGCTCGCTCCCTCCTAGTCCGCCTAGCCATCACCACCCTCACTCTGCTTTCCACTCGAACCATTTCAGGTTCCAGAACAACATGAATCGGCCTATTATTTCGGCTAATGTCACCAATATCTTTTCTAAAGAAGAAAACCAACTTAATTCTCCTGCGCGTTTCTCTACGGACCAAACTCAGAACATTCACAGAATGGAATTCAGTTTGGGCCCTGAGCAGCCTTTGTTAGATGAAGGTAGAGTTGCCCGGCGTGTCGACCTGAAGGTTGATGATGACTCTGAAGGCTACACCCGGCACCCAAGTGGCAGTGCTCGGGGTGCCACTACTTCGTTGGCTTTCGTGGGCAGCTCGAGCGGCATTCCTCCGGTTTTGGAGATCCCAGGTGGCAACGCTCCTGATACCATTGCTGGCAGCTCAAGTGGTATTGCTCTGGCGACTGGTACTCCAGTTGGCAGGGCTGACGGTGATGCGGCGACAGAAGGTGAAGTTTGGTATGGAAACGAATGTCTAGTTGTCGAGGAGGCTCTAGACCAAGATTTCCCAATGTGACGACACGTGGCCTCCCAAAAGCCACCTCAGAGTCTTCATTTTGAATGGTCAGGTCCTGTTTTCTGTGGTTTTGTATCTAGTGCTCTGGTTAGGCAGTTCTATCTGGTCTTTCAACTGTTTTAGAATGGTGAATTTTCAAGTCCTCATTCTAGTTTTGTTTTTGTTCTCCCGGTCTTTAGCATGGTTTTTTGAAATTCCAAACTGGTTTCCCCAAATCTGGGGCAGTTATGTTTTCCAGAAGGAACTTAGTGGTTCTATGTTGAGGCTTCTGCCTCATTGTATATATTTTTTGCCCTCCTTTTAATAGAATTAGCTTTTACAGAGAAAATAAAAATAAAACTAATCTCTTATGTTGATTTGTTGACTTTAGAAAATATTTTGACACCATTCTTAGAACAAATGTATAGAAGAGGCTAGAAGAGATAATGGTTTCTATCGAGTTGAGTGTTGTTGTATAAAGTTGTACGAGAATGTTATTTCCAAGCTTAAGACCACTAAGGGCTTGTAAGAGGAAATTAAATGCAATAGTGGAGTCAAGCAAGGGTGTCCCCTATCCCCTACCCTTTTCAGCATAAACATTGATAATCTAGAAGCGTGTTTGGAAGATGCAGGTTGTGCTGGCCCCACATTAAATGGTATGGTCATAACCCTTTTCCTTTAAGTTGATGATATTGTTCTTTTGGCAAGGAATCATTACGATCTTGGCAAGTAACTTAGAATCCTCCAATACTTCTACTCCAAGATGGATATGACTCTAAATATTGACAAAACTAAAGTCATGATAATTAAATCCAAAAAGATCACCTATGGTACTTTCATTTACGACAATAGCTCCTTGGAGGGAATTCCTTCATACAAATATCTAGGAATTGACATCCATCATAAAATCAATTGGAATTATAACATTGATAAAAGGATAAATGAAGGTTGGTAAGCTTACTATGGGCTTGAAAACAATTGTAAATTAGCAAATCTTTGGATTTGGGATAAAAATAAGATCCTCTTTGACACTCTTGTCACTCCTATTATTTTATATGGATGTGAGGTTTGGGTTTGCAGTATATCTAGAGAGTCACGGTGGAAGATTGAACGAATCCAAAAGCAGTTTATAACCTACAAAATCAAGATTAAAGGAAATACTCTCTATCTTATCCTCTTAATTGAATCAAACATTCCCTCCATTAAAAGCATGGCTATGACAAGGTATTTTATTTATAATAAGAAGTTATACAACATGGATGACAATAGGTTTCCTAAAAATGTTTCTAACTCTAGCTAAAATCCCCATCTTTGACTCAAGTGAGGGTGGAATAAGGATGCTTAGTCTTGGCTAAACCATTAGGGAATAAAGGAGGAGATCATATTGTAGAATTTAAATAATATTAAAAATATTATTACTTCCAAATTTAAGGAGAAATTATGGGGAAACAAAGAGCTGGAGGGAAAAATGACGCTACGATTTTATAAGTAGGTGATAAACACCAATCTAGGAAACCAAAATGATCTCTTTGTCCTGAATAATGTTAAAAGGAAAATGAACATTACCAAGCTTAGAACTAATTCCCGTGAGCTTCATAATGAAATTAGCCATTGATCAATTTCTAGAACACCATTGGATGAAAATTTTTGTCACTTGTGTAATTATAGGATGGTTGAAGATGAAAAGCACTTTCTCTTAGATTGTCCATCTTACACTCACATTTGATCTAATTTTCAAAATATATGTCACCCTACCCACCTTCCTAACCTTTTAACTCAACGATTAGTGACTTTTAAATATAGGTCTTAGTGGACTGTCGGCGTTAACACCGTCGTCATCCCACCACCGCCATTTTCGTCGTCATCATCATCATCATCTAATACGTAAAGTGTCATGGATATTCCACTAGATAGTTCGTCACAACAGATCTGATAAAATTATATTTAAAATCTGAAATCCTACATTATTATAGTTTTATATGTCTTTAGATTTATAAATTTGTAGAGTATTGTTAATAACGTATGCATGAAAATTGAAATTATGCAGAAAATAGAGAATAGTGAAATAATAACTCACACACATTTGACACAAGATATGACCTAGGAAACCCTTTCGGGAGAAAAACCTAGCTAGAAGGTGAAGTCGCTTTGCTCTCTTTCTATGAATAAAAAATGTTTGTGAGTACAAAGAAGTATGACATGTAGCCTGTGGGCTAATACAATGCACAAATCCTCTTTATGCGCTCTATTTCTTATCCCTCTCAGCTACTTTTGCGCAGTCATGGAACAAATGCACTTGAAAGAATGGAACCCCTTTTCCTCCTAGTGGCCTGGTTATAACACAACATGATAACCTACTAATGGTCTGGTTTGACTACCTCAACTCTTAACTATAATTACAATATAGACTTTTCTAGAGTCTTATACATAATAATTACGTTGCTAGCCCCTTTTTCATGAATAATGGGGGCTGATGTGGCATCCTTTCAAATTATAGCAGTGAAAACATAAAGGTCAACTTCTGAGTGACTTAACTTTCACATACAGACTCTGATTGACACGATTCTTGCGTCGTTGGAAAGGTATTTGTGTGTAGAATAGGATAAGTAGGTGTTTCACTAAAGAGATAAAGTTTTACCCCCAAAAAATTCCATTTGATGCCTCAAACCACTCTTGGAAGGTTTCAAACCCCAGTTCGCCAAACTAGGTCCCACTAGTAAAAAATGGCCATGAGAGTTGATTCCTCCACATTTTCCACTATAAAAGCATCGAGATGGATTAAAAACAATATAATGATCCAATCTAGATCATCATCATCATCGTCGTCATTGTCATCTTCATCTTCATCGTCATCGTTGTCATCATTATCATGATCATAATCAATTATAAATTAAAAAGGTAATGCCGTGTATGTCTACTAGATAGATCATCATCATCATCATCATTATCATGATCATCATCAATTATAAAACAAAAAGGTAATGACGTGTATGTCTACGACATAGATCATCATCGTCATCATGTCTACAAGATAGATCAACATCATCATTGTCGTTGTCATCATCGTCATCGTCATTGTCATAATCATCACCATCATCAATTATAAAACAAAAAAATAATGATGTGTATGTCTACGAGATCATCATCATCATCATCATCATCATCATCATCATCATCATCATCATCATCATCATCATCATCATCAATTTATTAATTGATAAAATAATTATAGTTTTAATGTATCAATTATAGTTTTGTTAAAATAAGATTTAATATTTTTATAA
>APFE030933127.1:144839-156968 GCA_000404065.3 Pinus taeda
ATTATATATTAAGTGTGTTAACATATAACAAGTGCTACGTAGTAACTAGTACTCGCCGCTTAGTTTAAATATAGCTAATTGGAGTCTAAAATGAGAGCTGATCAATTAAAGCCGACTAATCAATTAATGCCTTCATAAATTTTAAAAAAAAAATGAAAGTGAAAATGTTGTGCTAAAATGGTGCTTTTTGGTTAGCACCCTACCTCATTGGCTGTAATTAAGCTTTATAACATTATTTTTGTGGTAGTTTTTCATTCAAATTGATAGGGATAAACTCAATTTCAATTGAATGAGATGTCAATTCCAAAAAAATTGTTTTGCACAACCATTTGTCTCCTACAAAGTTCATGGACATTGTATAGGAAGGTCAACTTCTGAGTGGCATAACTTTCACATACAAACTCCGATTGACACGATTTTTGCGTCGTTGGAAAGGTATTTATATGTAGAATAGGAGAAGAAGGTGGTGCACTAAAGAGATAAAGTTTTACCCCCCAAAAATTTCATTTGATGCCTCAAAAAACTCTTGGAAGGTTTCAACTTCTGAGTGGTGAAAATAGGGAGGTCAAATTCTGAGTGGCATAACTTTCGCATACAGACTCCGACTGACACGATTCTTGCGCCGTTGGAAAGGTCTTTGTGTTTAGAATAGGAGAAGAAGGTGTTGCACGAAAGAGATAAAGTTTTACCCCAAAAAAAAAATCCATTTTATGCCTTAAAACACTCTTAAAAGGTTTCAAACCCCAATTTGCTAAATTGGGTCCTGCTAGTAAAAAATGGTCATGAGAGTTGATTCCTCCACTTTTTCCACTCTGAAAGCATCGAGATGGATTACAAACAATATAATGATCCAATCTAGATCATCATCATCATCTCACCATCATTGTCATCTTCATCTTCGCCGTCATCGTTATCACGATCATCATCAATTATAAAGCAAAAGGTAATGACGTGTGTGTCTACGAGATAGATCATCATCGTCATCATCGTCGTCATAATGTATACGAGATATATCAACATCATCGTTGTCGTTGCCATCATCGTCATCGTCGTTTTCATAATCATCACCATCATCAATTATAAAACAAAAAAGTAATGATGTGTATGTCTACGAGATCATCATCATCATCATCATCATCGTTGTTGTTTTCGTCATCATCGTCGCCGCTGCTACTGCCACCATCATCATCATCATCATCATCATCATCATCATCATCAATTTATTAATTGATAAAATAATTATAGTTTTGTTAAAATAAGTTTTAATTTTTTTATAATTATTAATAATTTAATAAGTTATTAATTTATCTTTCCTTATAATTAAGTATAATTGATAAATAAGCCTATTTTTTTATAAAAGAATTAGCGAATGTAATTATTTTCACTCACTTTCTTTAATAAGATTTTAAATTAATAAATTATTATTATTATTCATAAAAAATGTTACTAATTTATTTTATTTATTAAATATTAAAAGTTCAAAATATGATTTAAAATTATATATTAAGTGTGTTAATATATAACAAGTGCTACACTCACCGCTTAATTTAAATATAGTTGATTGGAGCCAACTAATCAATTAATGCCTTCATAAGAAAAATTAGAAATGAAAGTGAAAATGTTGTGCTAAAATGGTGCTTTTTGGTTAGCACCCTACCTTATTGGCTATAACGAAGCTTTATAACGTTATTTCTGTGGTAGTGTTTCATTCACATTTATAGGGAGAAACTTAGTTTCAATTGAATGAGATGTCAATTCCAAAAAACTTGTTTTGCACAACCATTTGTCTCCTACAAAGTTCATGGACATTGTACATGATTGATATAGAGTTGAATGCAATTGGTTTTGTGGTAGTGAAGGTAGGGGAATATATAACAAAACTTTAATTGTTCTCTCTAAAATGGTGTCATGTTTTAAACATGACTGCTTTCTTTTGTAGAGCAAAATGGAGTTGGAATGATCTATAATTTGTGATTTAATAAATTAATTTTTAAATTAAATTAAAGACAAGTTAATTAATATTTATGAATAATACCCAATAATAGTTGTTTTACTATTAATTTAACAACTAAATTATAACTAGCACAATTATATAAACTAAATCACTAGTAACTATAGATATAGATATGAAAACACTTAATTTCTAATAAAAATACTTAAAAATATTTCATAGCTTCAAAAAAAAAATCATTAAAAAAATAAATACTTAAATAAATAAAATATATCATTACTCATTTCCAGATATTTTCCAAATAATATACATTTGTCTATGATTTGTGATTTAGTATTAAATTGATTGAATTAGACATATTCACTTTGAATAAAACAAGGAATAAAGTTGCTTTAACATAATCATCACGTCATCTTTTCGCATGGTAATAAAATATATCATTAGCTATTTTCAAATAATTTCCAAATAATATACATTTGTGTATGATTTGTGACTTAGTATTAAATTGATTGGATTTGACAATGAACCACATTGGTTGGTTCGAAACATGTAGACAAATGAATTTTGATGTGATTATGGCCGAAAACATGTCTCAAAAAACATATTAAACCACTTCAACAAAATTCACACATTAATTTTTTGCTTGGAAACTTAGACGAATCTTCTATGTTTGGTTTGAGGAAACAAGGTAAAACAACTTTAACAAACCAATTGAAATAGATGAGAAATTGAAGACAAACATCAATAAATGCCAAACAATCTCTCGGAATATGGAACTTCAAAGTGGGATCCTGGATCTTAATACCATCGTTGCTAGATCCTGGTAATGCCCTAGTACAATTAGTTGTTATTTTCAAATAATTTCCAAATAATATACATCTGTCTATGATTTGTGATTTAGTATTAAATTGATTGGATTTTATGATGAACCACATTGGTTGGTTCGAAATGCGTAGACAAAAGAATTTTGATGTGATTATGGCCGAAAACATGTCTCAAAAAATAGATTAAACCACTTTAACAAAATTCGCACATTTATTTTTTGCTTGGAAACTTAGAGTAATATTCTGTGTTTGATTTGAGGAAACAAGGTAAAACAACTTTAACAAACCAATTGAAATAGATAAGAAATTGAAGACAAACACTCAATAAATGCCAAACAATCTCTCAGAATATGGAACTTCAAAGTGGGATCCTGGATCCGGGTAATACCCTTGTTGTGCACTGGTACAATTAGTTTGGATCTCATACCCAAACCTTTGCATTGTAGAATTTGAATCCCCTTAAAATGAAATGAAGAGCTCTAGTGCATTGCATTGGATTTGCCGCCAGTCAGTTGGAGTTTCAAATCCTTTGACCTGCTAGAACATATACATAGAGACAGTAATCACAGACACACAAAAGAAAAATAGAGAAACTTCTTGAATTCTTGAATTCTTGAATTCAAGAAGATCAATTTCTTGAATTCTTGAATCATAATTTCTTGTAATCAGATCAATTTCTTGAATTCTTGATAAAACTTGGAGGCACAAATAATAAAAACTATGAGTAAATAAAACAAATTCTAAAAAATGTTCACAAGGTCCTAAAAATTAGTATCTATATATCAATAAATTTATTATAAAATTAGGAAAGAAGTTTTATTGAAGAAAAAATATAATTCATGAAAATGGAAATAATAGAAAAAGAAAAAAAATCAAAATAAAAAAGTAAATAGAAAAAGCAAAAAAAATTAGTAACTCATAAAAAAAATTCATAATATGACCTCAACCAAACAAAGGGACATAAATTTTTGGTCTATATACAATCAAAGACAAAACCGAATGCTTAATACCATGTATGCCACAGGTATAATAATAAAAAGTGGGGGCTGGTTGGAAGTTAAGTAGAAGTTGGATCCGGCTCTCTCTTTGTAAATTGTTTTTATTTTTTATTTTTTTATAATAACTATATAATAATAACTACTTAATTATTTTTACTTTTATATTGCAATATATATCCTTTTTTACTTCCCTATTAAAATATTATCCAATATTTTAATATAATAATATTTAAATCTAATTGTTGAAACTAATTTACGATCTCTGCAATCATAATTTATGATATCACTGTGGTAATAATTCACAATCTCTCCGCGGTAATAGAAAAATAATCTGGGGCACGTGCGTCTGCGGTCCCGCTTGCTGATATCAGGTGCACACATTTCTTATATTTTTCTAATATATATCTGCTCATATTCCAAAGGTAGACCTAGCATAGTTACTCTACAGTGCCTCTATAAGTATATAGAGTCTTTAGATAAACATAGAGAAGAAAGAGAAGTCAAGCTACAAACAAAGTTAGCAGCCATGCTGGAAAATAAATTCACATCTCTTGAAGACAAGATCCAAAAACAAATAGAAAATAAAATAGAACTATTGGAGAATAAGATGGAGGCAATGGAGACTAGGCTGTAGGTTATAGAAAAAAAAACCAAGATATGAACCAAACATCCCAACAAGTAGATGTTGATATTTTAGAGAGTCTTAAAATGAAGGACATGATTAAAGAGCTAGAAGAAAAAGTTAATAGCTGCCTCACCCTAAATAGTGTGGCAGGTAAATTAGATATCAAACCAATTAAAGATGAAATGAAAAAATTGATAGAATTAGACCATGAGCGTAACAAAAGGGCCTTGAACCTTATAATCTTTAGTTTGAAAGAGGAGGTAGACGAGGATACTTTAGCCATAGCCCAGACAGAATTACATAACAGATCACAAATTGAAACAACGTGTCTCACAGAAGCAACAAGGTTGGGGAAACTAACTAAGAATAAAGGAAGGTTGATCTGAATGAAGGTGAGCTCTACTGACCATAAGTATGACATACTTAGTAAAACCTCAAGTCTAAAAGGAATGAGATTATTTATAAATGAAGATCTCATTCCAGAAGATCAAGTAAAATTGAGAAAGGAGGTTCAAAAGGTAGAGGAAGCTAGGAAGGAAGGAAAATGTGCAATAATCAGAAATAGAAAAGCCGTTATTCGAGATAGAAACCACAAAGATAATAATAAATAACAATTCAACATGCTTCGGATTCTTTCTTGGAACTGTGGGGGCTTTCCATGGAACAAAGGCCCCAAGCTAAGTTGGATCTCGAATGATGTTGATATTATTTTTCTTGTTGAAACTCTGGAGCACGAAGAATCTAAGGTCCCTAACATAGATGGCTTTACATTATGGTCTACCTGGAATAAGCGATCCCCCCGTAGAGGCATTGAGGGTATATCTTGTTACATTAAGAAGAACATCTCTCCCCATGCTAGGATTTATAAAAAAGGCCCTTACAACCAATATAGTTGGATAGAAATTACTGACATTTATGATAAAAAGACCTACATAGCAATCTGTTATTCCCCCCCATCGATTCTAACTTCTATAAGAAAAAGAATCTAGATAAAAATAGTCCATACAATGGTTTAGAGAATGATATTTCTAGCCTAAGGAATGAAGGCAATATCCTTTTAATGGGTGACTTTAATGCTTGAACTTCAAGCAACCAAGCTATTCTTCTAAGCAATCATTCCAACCTTAATCCTCTTTGGTTAGACGAAGACCTTCCTCTGGCTAGCCAGTACAAAAGGAGCTCTGAAGACCTCAGGGAGAATTTGTTTGGGTCAGAGCTAGTCAAGCTCTGCAGTACTCAGGATCTCATAATCCGCAACGGTCTAAAGAAGTGGCCCAATTCTAGCCAGATGACCTGCATCCATATACTTGGTAGCAACATGGTATACTATGTTATCTTTGATCTCCCTCTATACAATGAAATAACAAATTTTGACATCTTAAACAACCACAAGGCTGACTCTGATCATGGGCCTTTACTTATAACTCTCAATTTTGTCATGCATAGAGATCCCATAGAAGATAATCCTTATAGCCAAAAGAAGTTAATCTTTGATAGAAATAAAAAAGATCTCTTTCTAAATGAATTAAAAACCAATTTGTTTCCTTTATCTAGTATAGACAACATAGAAGATCTTTATCATAATTTTACTACAACCCTCTCATATTCTATTAACAAGTTCTCAATTGATGTTTCAAGTAATAAAAGGAATAGCAAAACCAACCCATGGTATGACAAAGATTGTAAAAGTGCGAGGAGAGCAATTAAGGAAGTTGTTGATGAATCTCTTAAATTTGGGAAGATAAAAATATACAAAGCCCTAACTAAAAGGAAAAAAAGGTAGTATATTTGTAAAAGGCAAGAGAATCTCTTACACCTCTCTAAGGTAGCTCCTATGAAATTCTGGAGGCAGATTCTAACTAGGAAAACTAAAGATAATAATAAAATTGCTTTACATGACTTGAATTCCTACCTTAAAAAGATTTATGAATCTCCAAATGTCATGGGTAACTTTGAAACCTTGCTCACAACGAAAGAAGTTTTCTCATTGGAAGACATTGATTTTGGGGTTAATCGCTTAGCTAATGGGAAAGCTAAGGACATTGAAGGTTACCAGGTGGAAATCTTAAAAATTGGAGGTCCTGTCCTCATCCCCCACATTCACAAGCTTTTTAATCAAGCGGTCAGGCAAGGGTTCCCTAAACCATGGACTCAAAGCCTCATTATCCATATTTTTAAAAGTGGGGATACAAATAACCCCTTTAATTATCGGACAATTATGATCAGCCCTCTCCTAGCCAAGTTATATGGTATTATTTTGGAAAGGAAGTTGAGCATATGGCTTGAAAGTGAAGGTAAGCGGGCTAAAGGCCAAGTGAATTTTAGAAAGCAACACTCAACAACAAACCACCTTGTTACACTTAGGATCATTATGGAGGAATGTTGCAATGATAAATCCAATATCTTTTGTTGCTTTGTGGACTTTAGAAAGGCTTTCGATACAGTTCCTAGAAACAACCTTTGGAACAGATTAGAAGAGCTAAAGGTTCCTTTTGAGTTGAGAGCTGTCGCTATAAGGTTATACGAGAATGTAATTGCCAAGTTAAAGAGCAATGAGGAGTGGTCGAAAGATATTAAGTGTAATATAGAAGTTAAACAAGGTTTCCCCCTTCCCCTAGCCTATTTGGCATTTACATCGACAAGCTAGAAGGTTGTTTAGAGGAAGTAGGATGTGTTGGCACGATCTTAGCTGGGATAGTCATCATCCTTCTTCTTTATGTTGATGATATTGTTCTTCTCGCAAGGTGCCCATCTGATCTTGATACGCAACTTATACTTCTTAAGGATTTCTGCTCTACCATGGGTATGATTGTTAACACTGACAAAACAAAGTCATGATTATCAAATCTAAGAAGGACACTTATGCTAATTTTATGTATGACAATAGTAACTTGGAGGAAGTGTTTTTCTACAAGTACCTAGGAATTGATATTCATCACAAGCTCAACTGGAACTATAGCATTGAGAAAATGATTAATGGGGGATGGAAAGCTTATTTTGGTCTTGAAAATAATTGTAAAACGACAAACCTCGTAATGTGGGATAGAAAGAAGTTCCTCTTTGAAACTTTAGTCACTTCAGTTATCTTATATGGATGTGAGGTTTGGGGTCGTAGCATCTCTAGAGAATCCTAGAGAAATATTGAGCAAATCCAGAAGCGTTTTATAACGTATAACCTCAAAATTAAAAGCAACACACCCTATCCTATTCTCCTTATAGAAGTGGGTCTTTCCCCTATCAAGAGCCTAGCTATGACTATGCTTATGTTGTACAAGCACCTCAATAACATAGGAGACCATAGACTTCTTAAGCTAGCTTTAAATTCCAGCCAAAACCACCTAAGGCTCAAACGAGGTTGGTATAAAGACACCAGGGCTTGGTTAAACCATTGGGAGATCGACGAGAATGTTGCATTGCAAAAGATTAATAACATTAAAAATATTGTTACTTCTAAGTTCAAGAAAAAATGTGGTGGGAGACTGACTTAGCACCTAAAAGAAAATTAAGATATTATAAGGAGGTCATCAACCCCACCCTAGAAGATCAAAAGTATCTCTCTGTTTTAGCTAGCTCAAAGAAGAAAAATAATATAGCCAATATTAGAACAAACTCTCATGAGCTCCATAGTGAAACGGGTCGTTGCGCAGTTCCTAAAACACCATGGATGGAAAGGTTCTACCATCTCTGTGAGAATACGAACATCGAAGATAAAAATCACTTCCTCTTAGAGTGCCCCACGTACAACCACATTAGTTCTCAGTTTCAATTTTTTTTTTGCAACACTGACCTTCCTAGCCTTTTACATTGTCAAAATCACAGTGAGCTAAGAAGACTTCTCTCCAAACTTTTTGAACATAGGAATAAAATCTTAAATCAAACTAAATAATTCGTTTTTTAAGATTGATAGACCAAAATTTGGTCTAAGTAAACGTTAACCACCATCATCATCATCAACACTTTTTTACTTTTATTTTTAATAGTTGTAATACATTTAATACATTTAAAAAAATTACTTATAAAAAAAAACCACATAAACCATTATCAATAAAATATATTCGAAATATAAATTCAATTGAATAATATTAAAACATTTTTTATTTCAAATTCTATAAATAACTTCCGTTTTAATAACTACTCATTATTCTGGGATTGGGGAATCGTTGAATGAATTTCAAAGAGAAGGTTAGTTGTGCCGGAGGAGCAGGGAAACGCAGAGGAGGTTCGTTATGGGGGGTCAGAAAAATGTGGAAGCAAAGCAAACGATTTGAAGCTTGAGCTCGTCGGTGTTGATCATCGAGTCTGCTTCAAGCATTATAGGCCTTGCCACCATTAATCTTTGATTCTCTATTTATTTTGATTGTGCAGTGAATAACAAGTAGGTTGGAATATCTAAAACTCCTACTAAATTTATATATAAATTATTAAAAAAAAGTGAGAATGCCATATAAATTTAATTGATGGTTTTAACTCTAGTCTATAGGGAGATCACGGGGAACACTCCCTGGCAAGCTCCGAGTCATTTACGAAAAAATTGTAAGCTTTTATATACATTTTTCATATCTACATTTGATATTGACGAATAAATATTTGGCTATTTCAATGTTTTTTCCTTTTTTTAATCACATTCGCTTGACAGTGTTTCTCCCATGGTAGAAGGTGTTAACATTTACGCAAATATCTAAAAGACGCCTAAAGTGGATGAAGAAAAGTGTTTGAATGGACAGTTTAGCCGAATATGTGAAATGCATATACACGCTACAATCCCACGACGAGTCCTAAGAGATATTTTCTTTTAATATTTTGTAGATTTCTATTTTGTATTTGATATGTTAAATTTTATATCATATGGTTTTACAATAAATATATTTTCTATATTAATTTTGGCGATCTATAATGAATTAAACAAAAGTTTTTCGGTAGAAAATTAACATGAAAGAATTTTTTGATTAAAGCATTTTGAATCAACCAAATGGTATCTCATCCAAGACCAGATGAAGAGGCAAGGCTTAAAATAAAGAGCAATGTAAACATAATTCAAGTAAGTACTATATTTCAATAATACATGTTTAAATACATAATTAATTTATAATATATTAAAAAATATATTAAGTAATGAACTATTATTAAATGGCTAGTTTTTGAAAATAATATTATTTCATTAATTTATTAGAAATATTAATGGTAACCGCTATAAATTAAACGATAATTTTTTGAAAAAATATTACATAACTAAATATCACAATTTAAATATTATTCAAACAACTAGTAGTATTTGGTTTTAATCAAATAATTAAATATTAATTTTTAAACTACCGTTTTAATTATAGTCGTTACCTATTCAATATTTTTAATAAATGAATGAAATAATATCATTATTGTAAATATTTTTTCAAAACAGGGGTTTAATATAATGTTACTTAATAATATTGTTTTTAATATATTAATAAATTAATATTACAATTTAAACATTATTGTTCAAATATAGAGCTTACTTGAAATTATGTCTCTACATTGCACTCTATTTGAGCTTTTTCTATGGTTTATTTTTTCATCTGGTCCCGATGATGAACCACACTTATTGGTTCGAAACGCCTTGACCAAATAATTCTATACGACTCGACCAAAGAATTCTATCATGTGATTTCTACCGGACACTTTGTTTAATAAATATATTCCCTCCTTTATATATAGAAGGGAAAATATATAATAATTAGTTTTTTTTTCAAACAATATCAATATATATATATATATATATATATTATTATATATATATTACTTTATAATGGTAAAACAAATATAAAATAGTTAACTTATAATATTATAATATAATAAATGTAATGTATTTGATTTTTTTTCATTTCAATTTTAAATGAATATGGATGAGTTTTCAGTTGAATTTGTAAGTTATGTTTATGGTTTATAATATTAATCTTTGGCCTTATAATATTGGGTTTTATAATTTTAGAATTTATAATATTTGGTTTAATATTGTCAGGTTGGAATGGTATGGAAATCTATCCAAAATCGTAGTGAGACAAGTAATGCGACAATCAAAATGGCAATCATTTTTACAAGTTCACATTACATTGCAATTTATTCAATGAATTAGGGTTTTATATTATCAATATGGCAATCATTGTCACAAGTTCACATTATAAATTAGGGTTTTATATTATGGTTTATAATATTGGGTTTAATATTAATCATAGTGTATATAGTATGAAGGTTAGGATTAATAATATTAATGCTAGGGTTTATCATATTAATCTTATGTTTTAATATTAATATTTTGGTTTATAATAATAATCTTTAGCTTTATGATTAAATTTAGGGTTTAATATATTAATGAAAGGTTTAATAGTATTAATTCAAAGATTTATAATATTGAGTTTAATATCAACTTTTAATATTAATTCTAACGTTTATAATATTGTTTTGAGGGTTTACAATGTTGATCATAGGGTTTATAATCTTATAATTTATAGTATTAATCGTAAGGTTTATAATGATAGAGTTTATAATATTACTTCACTAGTTTGTAATATTAATCTTGACATTTATAATATTAGTCTTATGGTATAATGATTAATCTTATGGTATAATGATAAGAATTTATAATATTATTTCACTAATTTGTAATATTAATCTTGAGGTTTTAAATATTAATATCAAATTTAAATAATATTAAATTTTTAAAATTAAATTATAATAATAATATCATATATAATATATAATATATAATATAATTATAATTAGTATATTTATATATTAATGTTAATATTAAATTACCTATATGTTTGTATCAATTACATATACAAATATAATCAATATAATAAAAATTTGAGTTGTATGTGCAGTGTTTTCAATGGAAATACAATCATAAAGATTGAATTTCAAGGTAGTGAACACATTTCCATTCAAGATTACATCTTATATTATATTTTTCCAAAACTAGACCCAAAGAATAGTGATTAATACTTATCCGCTCATGATCTCCAATTCTACCCTTCTTTTGGCATGGCGAGAGCCTACTAGATCAAAACAAGCTACAATATTTGAAAAACATATTGTTAGAACTACTACACCTACATGCAAACTCTCAGTTAGAGCATTGGATTGCATGCATGCGGACTCTTAGTTAGAGCACGCGACTACATGCAACTACTACACATCTACATGCGGACTCTTAGTTAGAGCATGGGATTGCATGCAAGATTCCTTTTGCATAATTTACTCCTTGATTTGCTCCTTCTTTAACTCCGCAACTGACTAGTTATCTCCGAAACTTGTTGTAGGTGTTGAGTCTCTTCATTGATCACACATAGTGGCATACTTGGATCTTCACCCAGTAATGCTATATTAATGAGCATTGAACATATTTTCTAAGATTCATCTTTCTCTTTCGAATTTTCCTTTAGTGTTTTTGCCTCTGCAGCTTGTGTTCAACTTACTAGCTAGATCATCTGTGAGGTTTTCTAACACATTTACATGGTATCAGAGCCAACAGGTTGCTAGATAAAAGGCGCACCAATACTTTATTTTGCAGGTATTACAGCTCGGAGATCGAAGATTGACAGAAAAATGGAGTTTCCCAAAGCATCGATCCTAACACCGTACAACTATCACGAATGGAAGGACCAAATGGCTCGATACTTTCGTCAAAAAGGGTTGTACAGGATTACCATGGCTACAGAAGTGGAACCCACTTCAGCCATAGAGAAATCCAAGTAC
>APFE030933127.1:157217-176114 GCA_000404065.3 Pinus taeda
AATAAAACATTAGATATCATTTTGGGATTAAACTGCGTTAAGTAAGTCATTCATCTATGATCATTTCAAGTCATTCATCTATGATCATTTCAAGTAAGTCATTCATCTATGACCATTTCCATGAGAGGTAGTCGTAATTGACTAGTTAAGTAAGTCATTCATATATGATCATTTCAAGTAAGTCATTCATCTATGACCATTTCCATGAGAGGTAGTCGTAATTGACTAATTTCTCGTGATTTTTGAATAGTCCACTTAGCACTCGTTGCATCAGGTGATGCTCACAGTGGTGGACTATTCAAAAATCATGAGAAATAGATGAATGACTTACTTAACCCAGTTGAATCCCAAAATGATATCTAAGTGAAAAACCCCAATACTTAAAATAAAACATAACAAAATAATAATAAATTTATTCAACTAATTTCTAACAACTAGTCCACTTAGCACTCATTGCATCAGGTGATGCTCACACTGGTGGACTATTCAAAAATCATGAGAAATAGATGAATGACTTACTTAACCCAGTTGAATCCCAAAATGATATCTAAGTGAAAAACCCCAATACTTAAAATAAAACATAACAAAATAATAATAAATTTATTCAACTAATTTCTAACAACTAGTCCACTTAGCACTCATTGCATCAGGTGATGCTCACACTGGTGGACTATTCAAAAATCATGAGAAATAGATGAATGACTTACTTAACCCAGTTGAATCCCAAAATGATATCTAAGTGAAAAACCCCAATACTTAAAATAAAACATAACAAAATAATAATAAATTTCTTCAACTAATTTCTAATGGCTAATTCCTAACAGCTATTTCATAACGGATGATTACAGCTATTTCATAACGGCTAACTCTAGAACCAGATTCATCCTTGCTATTTAATAACGGCTAACTCTCGAACCAGATGCATCCTTGCTATTTAAACATTCTGATTGTGTGATTTTTTCACCTTTGTCGTGAGGATGAACCACTTTAGATGGTTCGAAAGTGGACCAACAACTAATGGATCAAAAAAGTCTAAAAGCAAGCAGGTATAATAATAGTTATGATTCATAACATAACAAAATATGTTAAATAATTGATTCAAATATAATAATACTTCATTTTAATATAAACATATAATAAATTTAATTGAATAATTGATTAAAATATAATACATATATTATTTGTAATTTATTAAAATTAAAACACTGTAAATATAATATATGTTATTGAAAACTAATTTCATATTTATCCTATTTAGAAATTATAAATCAATGTTTGCTAATGTAATCATAATCATGGTGTTGTGCATAAACCAACCGGATCTATTTAACCTCTAATCTATCAAGCGTTGAGAAGATCAAATATCCAGGCGCAAACTCTTTTGAGTTAAACGAAAGTCACACCTAGAGAGATCCATATTAAGATTGTTCTAGCCATAGTATTATTAAATTTTATTTATTTTGTTAATTTTATTTATATAATTATCACTGGTCAAAATGTTAATTAATCATTTATTTTGTTATATTTATTTTCATTTTTATATAATTTGACCGAGTCAAAATGTTTAGATAACATCACATAACAAAACGTTACACCATCTCTTCCATACTGGGAAATGACAGATTTTTTTGGGTATGTGGTATTGATGAAATATGGTATTGGCCCATGGTATGGTTAATAATATCCATGGTAAAGTGGGTGTGAATATCCATGGTTAAAAATCTTGTTATATTGTAAGTATTATTTTGATTGTGAAATAAGAGATGGTTTATGTGGATGTGGTATTGGTTCATGGTATGGTATGATTAATAATATCCATGGTAAGGTGGGGGTGAATATCCATGGTTAAAAATCTTGTGACATTGTAAGTATTATTTTGATTGTGAAATAAGGAATGTGTATTGATGAGCCATGGTATTGGCCCATGGTATGGTATGGTTATAATATCCATGGTAAAGTGAGGGTGAATATCCATGGTTAAAAATCGTGTTATATTGTAAGTATTAAGTTTTTCCGTGTTTATTAATGAAATTTAAATATGGTTAGAAAATTATTATTTTAATTTATACGTTAAAATGGATCTTAATTTATAGCTACTATTTATATCTTATATATTTTAATGTGATAGAGGGTGTAGATATATCTCAAAAGTAATTACACTATTTTTTAGATTTAAACAAAAAAATGTTATAAAATTAAATTCAAATAAATTATTTTGATTGTGAAATGAGAGATAATTTTTGGGAGTCTTGTATTGATGATATATGGTATTGGCCCATGGTATTGTAACAAAGTTTATTTACAAAATAATATCTATGGTAAAGTGGAGGTGAATATCCATAGTTAACAATATTGATAAATTGTAAGTATTAAATTTTTTATGTACTTATTAATTAAATCTAAATATGGTTAATCATTATTTTATTTTACAAGGTAAAGTGGATCTTAACTTATAGATGCTACACATATGTTATATATTTTAATATCATAAGTATATCATGATTTTCTTTTATCCAAAAAGTTATTTGTAAATTTATTAATAAAAACAAAATTACAATATACCAAATTGAATTTTATTATTTTTATTACTTTTAATTTTTTAAAGACACTACAATATCTCCCCCATATTGGGTTCTATATTAATTTTAACCGACATGTAAATGTAAATAAATGTTTTTCGGATTAATCACATACTTTTCGAACCAACTAATGTGATTCATCCTCACAACAAGGTGAACAAATCAATCAGTTTTTATGAATAAATAGTATGGATGATTCATTGCCCAAAGTTAGCCGTTGAAAACTAACGATGGGTGATTAGTTAAAAATGATAGTTAGTTAATTAAAATATAATAAATTTAGTTACAAAGTAGCGGTTAGGAATCATTTATATTGATTCTTTTTTAATATAGTATGATACATCGAACCAAGCAGCTCAAGATCAAAGGATGGAACTTCTCAGAGCCATGATGACGGGTCTAGGGTTTCGATGCCGTGACCGCTTGCAGCCCGCATCCTCTGTTGCCCGCCTACACCTGCCCTCGTAAACCTGTGACTTAAGCTCTGTTCTCCCCTGCGTTTTTTGATCCGGGTAACTGTTTGACCGACCCTTGTTGTTGCGGTAAACTCCTTTCCTCACAGGTTTTCCTCCCTACCCGTTTACTAACCTTCACCCTTTAATGTTAGTGCTTCTGTCCTCTTCTGGCAGTTGTCATAAACAAATCTCGACAGTTATAGATGAGCTGGGCGACTTTGCGGATCCTTCGGAGGATGTGCCCATATGGACACCCACCAGGACCACCGTTGCCGGTTTATTCCCCTTCATGTCTGACCTTACCGATGAAATAGAAGCTCTCCCACCGTTTCCACGCCCTCGCATCCTGTCAGTTTCTCTCCCTGAAGACGCACCCTCTCCCCCTGAGTTCATCTCTTAGCCCCTCTCACCGCGCTCCCTGGCCCTTATCGACCCTCCGCCTAAACCTATCTGCCCTTCTCTCGAAGGTGATTCTACCCTTAACCCACCTTCGACGGTGATAAGTCCCCCTCCTTCTGAGATTCCCCAGGGTTCTGCGGTCCTTGGTCTGGTACCATCTGCTCCTCTGTTCTCTTCGACCCCCTCTAGAGGACATTATACGGGCATTGGATCGATTTCTGGCATTTTCGCTACTATTCCGTAGGCAACGACTAAAAACCCTAGGGTTTCCCCTTCTTTGGGACCTTCTCAACCCTCCTCGGCTCAGGAAACTTCGGCCGTAGGGAGTTCTAAGGTTTCAAGAAAGAAAAGGGGTATAAAGCTTCGAGCCAGAGCGATGCCCCTCAATTTTGCAGAAGACATTAAATTACTGGACGCTATGGACATTGCTTAAAATGTGCTAGTCGGTCGGGTACGCAGTAGACACTACAATGTGGCGAAATTACAACAATGGGTCTCGGAGGTCTGGGGTGAAAACCTGAAGGTACAAACACTAGTCAAAGGTTGGTTTGCATTCAGCTATTTGGAACATACCAACTGGGTGCTTTCCACGGTCTGGCACCTTGACCAAGCCCCTGTTCTTCTCAGAAGATGGACTCCCCTATTTGACCCAGAGCGGGAGAAGGTCGATGCAAGCCCTATATGGGTTCGACTGCTCGGACTACCCTTACATTTTTGGATGAAAGATGTCTTCAAGCGCATTGGGAATGTCCTCGGTGTTTACCTCACTTTTGACGATTCATACCAGACTACGGGGAAATTAGCATATGCTAGGATATTGGTACATTTCGATCTTTCAGAGGTCTTGCTCGAGTACATAGACATCTGATGGAGGAACAATACCAGAAGACAACTACTGGATTATGAGGGTGTACCATTTTGTTGTCGGAGGTGCCATAAGGTAGGGCATCTCTACAAAGACTGCCCCCTACTGGGCAAAAAGAAAAATCAGGCCTTGGCACCAGAAAATGTGACCCACCTGCATACTCCTCAAGGTGCTCAACCTAGGAGACAGGCTTCTACGGCTCCACAGAACCCAGCTGCTTTTGAGATCCCGTCCGGTCAGCAGAAGAACCCAACATAAGAGAATGTAGCATCCCAACATCCGAAGAAGCGAGGGCGGCCTCCCAACCATTCTCAGCCGCCTCCTCCTACTCGACCTCAGTCACCATCCAAGGGCTTGCCCTCGTTGGGTATGATTCCTCCCTCCATCCCGGTTTCCTCTTGCTGCTCATCTCATATTGATTGCATTTTATCAAGCTCTTTTTCTGATCTACATGTCATGAACCAATCCTCTGAACATCTGGGAGTGGGTCTTGATTCTGACCCCCCTTTCATCGCTCCGCTCACCTACCTGATTACATCCAACCCCATATTCTCACCCGCCCCCTCCTCGACTACTCCCTCTCACCTCCCATCAACTACTCCTACCTTCCAGGTCCCCCCACCTGGGAGCTACTTGACTCGCTCAAAATCGAAGAGACAAGCCCAGGACCATGTTGGGCTTGATATACTCCACTCTCCCCCTCCCCCTAAACTCCATAGGGGCCGACCTTCCAATATATCTAAAGCCCAAGGCACTGCTGAAGATGAGATTGCTTTGGGGGTTCAATCTACCATCCCAGGGACGCTTAGAGCCGAAGAATCCTAGCCTGCCCCCCTCCATGAAGATCTTCTCTTACAATTGTAGAGGGCTGGCTAGGCTGGACAAAAAACTAGCTCTTCATCGTTTGCTAAAAAATGTTTCGCTTGACATTTTTTTCCTACAAGAAATCTTGGGACCTGTATTAGAAATCTCATAGTCCCTCCAAAACATGCTTCTTGGCTGGATTTTTATTGGACTTGATGCACATGGGAGTTCGGGAGGATTAGCTTTGGGCTATAACTCCCATACCATAGAGATGCTCAATTGTTGGGGCGGTCTGGGCCATCTTGGAGCAAATATCAGATCTGCTGATCTGGGGATGAATTTTCGGATATATAATGTTTATGGGCCTTGCCAGAACAGACCAAATTTTTGGCAGAACCTCCTGAGTTCTGATTTATTTTTTACTGACCACCTGATCCTTGGTGGGGACCGTAATTTTTCCATTGGACATTCTGAATCCTGGGGACACAAGGCACAATGAGACTCCCTTTCGGATTACTTTCTATCTGAACTAGACGCTCACCATCTGATTGACATCCCCTCTGCAAAGCCCCAAGCGACATGGAGGAACAACAGGACTGGGGAAGACAGTTTGGCCTGCAGACTTGACCGCTTCCTTGTCAAAGAGAAGGTTATGGACTCGAGTTTACATATCAGACACTGGGTAGGAACAGGAGGGATCTCTGATCACCTACCCATTTACTTGGAAATTGATGGAGGGCAAACAAAACCTAAAGGACCCTTCGAGTTCTATTCTATCTGGCTCAAGGATGACTCCTATAAAAGAATGGTCACTGATTTCTGGAAGGCCAACCCCCCTAGGACGAGAAAAGACAGTACTAAAGGATTTATGCACAATCTTACAATCCTTAAGAGAATGTCCAAACTTTTGGCACATAACAAAAGAGTACAGGAGGAACAAACTCTTTGTAGGATTGAATCTGAAATTACTGCATTTGAAAATGATCTTGGAGGAATATACACCTCAGACGAACATAAGGAAAGGATGGTTTCTCATTATGCTGAAAGGACAAAAATTCTCAAGGATAAGGAAGAAACCTGGCGCCTAAGAAGTAGAGCCATCTGGATGCTTGAAGGAGACAAAAACACAAAATTCTATCACAAATTTGCCAATGGAAGAAAGGCGATCAACAACATTTGGCAGCTATAGAATGAGCAGGGGCAGATTGTTAATACATTCCCACAACTTGTTGAACTTGGCTCCTCTCATTTCAAAAGCACATACTGTGCCCCCAGGGATATCAACTTGGCTGAAATATTCAGGGTTGCACAACTCTTCCCCAGATTTGTGGATCATGAGGAGGGAGGTGAATTAATAAAGGCAGTTTCTCTGGAGGAATTGGAATACACCTTAAAGTGGTTCAAAAAGGATAAAAGTCCGGGTCCTGATGGCTGGTCGATTGAATTCTACTTGGCTTTCTTCGACATCATTGGGGAAGACCTGCTCAGAATTGTTGAGGACTCGAGAATCAGAGGATATCTTGAAACTTCAATCACCTCTACTTTCATTGCACTCATTCTGAAGAAAGACAACCCAGACTCATTCGAGGACTTTCGTCCCATATCTCTCTGTAACTGCATATATAAGATCATAGCTAAGATCATTGCAAATAGGATGAAACCTATTCTTTCTAATCATATCTCTTCAGAACAATTCACCTTCCTACAGGATAGACAGATCCATGAAGTTGTAGGTACTGCTTAGGAAGTAATTCATTCTCTACACTTAAGGCGTGGCAAAGGTATGATTATGAAGGTCGATTTATCAAAAGCTTTTGACAGGGTAAATTGGCTTTATATTAGAATGCTGTTAACCAATTTAGGTTTTGCTTATTTATTCATCAAATGGATCATGAGTTATATTACTAACACCCCTTTCAGTAGTCTGGTGAACGGAAGTACCTCTCCCTTCTTTACTTTCGAAAGGGGACTGAGACAGGGATGTCCTCTTTTGCCTTTGCTCTTCCTGCTTGTCATGGAAGGACTCAACAATCTCATCAAAGAAGAGCACCGAAGGGGCAGATTAAAGGGTATAAAGATAACAGAAGGTTGCATCTTGACTCATCTTCTCTTTGTAGATGATATCCTGGTTTTCATCAATGGCAGTATTGGGGACATTAGTATCATCAAAGAAAATTTCTCCCTTTTCCAAGCGGCAACAGGTATGATCATAAATGACAAGAAGTCCACATTAACAACAATTGAATGTACTCCGCATGACATCTATTTTTCTTTGCAACATTTCCATTTCGCTCAGCTGCAATTATCTGATGGCTTAAAATATCTGGGTTACAAGTTGAAGCCACTTGGCTACAAAATTGCTGATTGGACTTGGCTCATCTCCAAGATGGAGAAAAGACTTAATACCTGGTAGCTCAAATACCTCTCGCATGCAGGACGACTCACCCTAATCAAAAGTGTCCTGGAGGCCACTCCTGTATACTGGATGTCCCTGGCTTGGATTCCTAGAGGCATTCTCACTAGAATACAATCCCTCTACTGCAGATTTCTTTGGCAAGGGAACAAACAGGGTAGGATTTTGCATGTGTCAGGTGGGAGGCTCTGAACCTACCAAAAAAATGGGGGGGGGGGGGGGTTGGGGCCTAAAAAAGTAAGAAGATTTCTCATTAGCACTTGCTGTGAAACTTGGTTGGAAATTAATATCAGTAGACAACCTTTGGACAAGGGTTACATATGCCAAATATATTGCTCCGATGCACATCATGGACTGGATTAGAAGAACTCACCTAAGTACCACAACCACCTCTATTATCTGGAAGGTCGTCCTAAAAGCTTTGAACGCTATCAGAGAGGGCCTCACTTGGAGAATTCGATCTGGGCGCACTGTCTGCATTGGCCTCGATCCTTGGGTGGGATGTGGGGACATGCACCGCCTATCTATGGATCTCATACAATATCTTTAGCAACATAACATTTCTTATATTACACAAATTGCAGACTCAGAGAACACCTCTTTCCTCCAACAGGCCTGGAAAACTGCTCATCATTTAAACATTCCTCCTATTTGGACACAGTACTGGGAGGACTACACTCAGGTCCTCACTGATGCCCACATCTGTATCCTTGACGGTGATGATGAGATTATATGGGTTCTTTCAAAAAATGGAAGGTACTCGCCAAAAGAAGGATATATGACTTTGTCGGCAGTAGGGAAGCCTCTAATGCTTGTCGACTGGTGGAGACATCTCTGGAAGCTCAAGGCTCCTCCCAGAACTAGACTTTTAATGTGGACCATCCTACAGAACAAAATCCCAACTAGTGAAAACCTCCTCAAACGAGCGCATTATGGTCCCCATTGGTGCAGCTTTTGCAAGAAGGAAAATGGATCCACTTCCCACCTACTTCTGGAATGTACGACTATTTGTAACCTGTGGAATCTTATCCTCCCTCCCATCGCCCCTTCTGCAAATTGGGCTAGCAATACTATTCTTGCGGCCTGGTAGTCCTGGTACAACACTTCATCATCGCAAAAGCTTCAGAACCTCCCCCTTCTGATTTGCTGGACTATCTGGATTGCCAGAAACCATTTAATTTTTCAGGATACAATGTTGAACTGGGTTGTACTGGCGGCCAAAGTCAAGGCCAATTTCTTCCTCATTCCGGATGATCCTCGCCCACGTAATACTCGCATTCCCACTCCTATTCAAATAGACTACAACAAACCATGGGCTTATTTCGACGGTGCAACACAAGAGCAAGGTTGTTGGTGGGGGGGGGGTATACTTCATATAAACCATCACCAATCTTATAGCATGCTCATAGGTTTCCGAAGATGCACAACAATTTAGCTGAGCTCCTTGCCGCAAAACATCTCATTCATTTCGCTTTGGAGAAAAACTGCAGAGATCTACAATTATTTGGGGACTCAAAAATTATTTGTGACTGGCTGAACAGGAAATCTAGATGTTCTACTTTTGCATTAAATCACATCTTGGAAGAAACTTTGAGATTGATTTCATCTTTTGACACCTTTACATGCTCACATATTTACATGGGGCAGAATGGAGCTGCCGACAACCTATCCAAAGAGGCTGCGCTTGAGGAGCCGGGCATCTGGTTGATTAGAGAGCACCATGGGGAAGATTTCTTCCAATATTATCATCGGCCATTCATGGATCTACAAGTTTAATTCATGTTTTTGTTTTAGTTATCTTTTGATGAGGCACATACCTTTTTTGTATGTATATATTGACACTAAACATGGTAACAATATGATTATTATATGGCTTACAATTTTTTGTTTACTATTGTTGCCCCCTGCATGGATCAAAGGCAACAATATTGTTTATACATGACATGATCATGCACTGCATATGCACCAGCATCTACAAAATGTGATTTCCTTTTTTAATGAAATTACGATTTTTCCTTATGGGAAAAAAAGTATGATACATCCATACTATTTATTTTTGAAGATTGACTGATTTTTTCACCTTGTCCTTGGGATGAACCACATTAGTTGGTTTGAAATGTCAACCAAATCCTAAAGATGTGATTAATCCGAAAGACATTTATTTACATTATGGATCACAAAAGTCTTAAATCTAACGACATGTAAATATTTACAAATCCCTAAAGTCTTATAAATTCAACTTATTAATATAAATTCAACATATTACACTGACATATAAAAATGTTGACAAGTTTTTTCACACTACACCTAGACATCTTCTCTTTTGGGGGCAATAAATCCACTTATAATGTAAATTAGTTTGTAGGAATCATTTATATTAATTCTTTTTGAATATAGTATGATACATCCATACTATTTATTCTTGAAGACTGCTTGATTTTTTCACCTTGTTTTGAGGATGAATCACATTAGTTAGTTCGAAAAGTAGACCAAATCCTAATGATGTGAAAGACATTTATTTACATTATAGATCACAAAAGTCTTAAATCTAACGTCATGTAAATGTTTATAAATCCTTTAAATCTTATAAATTCAACTTATTAATATAAATTCAGCATATTAAACTAGTATATAAAAACGTTGACAAGTTTCTTCACATTACAATTATTTCGAATCAAGTGACATCTAAAACTCCACCCTCAATCTTCCTAAAAGGAACTAGTCATATTAATATTTATCTTAAAAAACTCATCTTAGTCTATGGACTCAATAATCTAGGGAGAATCTTAGTGGATAGACTTAATAATAGAAAGTTTATTTTCATGCAATAAATTGCATCGTCATTATTTTTTTTGACAAAGATAATTTTTTTTCTTTTTCCTCACACTCAATTTTTCCTTCATCACATCTTTAAAAAAACAATTCCTTAAACTATTTCACATTCAAAGTTCTCCCCCAACCAAACACCCCATCACAACAAAGATCATTTTGTTGTTATACATCACAATTCTAAAAAATTCTTTCCTTAACATTTCATAGAATCAAAAAATCATTTTTAGATGACAAAGTTTTCTCTTTTGTAGCTTGTCACACACAAAATGGTTGTGATACATCAAATAACTACAACAATATTTTCTAATATTTTTTTAGGTAATATATCACCTCAAACAAAAGATCTCTTTAATATAACACATCATATTCTCCCAAACTTTTCTTTCCATAACCCACTCTTCATTTCACATCCCAAAAAAGATTTTTTTTCATGTAATATAGTGTATATCACTTAATATTTAAACAAAATTATAACACAAAATATATTACACCCACTCAAGAAAAAAACACATGACCAACATCAAACTGAAATTTTCTACAATATAATAAACATAAATTTAAAGTATCTATAACTTTTATCACAACATATTTTTACACCTTTAAAATAATAATTTAATCATTATCAATTTATTATTAAAAAAAAATATAAATTAAAACATCATTAAAAAAAAATAAAAAAAAATAATATATTAATTAAAAATTTAAAATAACTAATCAACAATATAAAATAAAAGCTGTCCTTTCAAAAATAGTCAATTATATTGGTTATGACTTATGACTTATATACAACCATATTTTCAATGCTTGAGGTCTACTAACACTCACCTACCAACCTTTATAATAATAAAATACTAAAAGACAGAAATTGGATTTTATAATAATAACACACTAAAGACAGTAAATTTGGATTTAAAAAAATCAAATTAAATATTCATCATATTAATTATTTTATTATTTCATTTTTGAAATTTAAACTTAAAAATAAAAAAAATCAATCAAACAACCGTTATAATAATAACATACTAAAAGACATAATTGATTTAAAAAAATAAATCAATATATTAATTTATTTTATTATATTTCATTTTTGAAAATTTAAGCTTATAAAAAAAGGTTGAATCAGAGTAGAGAAAGAAGCAACTTTTCTTATTGACCATTGACGTACGCGTATCTAAATTAACACAACGTTTTTGAATCGTGACAGTGGTGAAATAAAAATACAGTGATATAATTTGAATTGTTCAGAGCATTAAAATTCTACATCCATGTGTAATATCAATAGCATTTATTTGGATGGATGTGAATATATAGATATTTTAACTCAAATTTTTATTAAGATTGAAAAACAGCCAAATTATTGACGACTATGTTTTGGTTTAAATACACGGAGCCTCTTATCATTTGGTTAAACTGTCACACATCTTTTGTCTCCCAATGAAATTGGATTTTTCTGATTCGGTAGATGTTTAGACTCTCGTTTCCTCCAGCGAGTCAGCTTTTGTCCTTGTTTAAAATAATATTTTAACACTGTACTCTCTGATGTGTCTTCGTTGTCTGCTCTTTACTTGAGCTATCCGTCAGTTCTTTTGTTTGGCTTTAATTCTCTGCTATTTTGGCCTATCGGACGGAGGAGGTGGCCCTCTCCTTCCGGATCATGTTCTGCACCGTTGGATGCAACCAACAAACGAGGAATCTAGTCAAAATCCATTCCTGATATTTTACACACTGGAAGAGCGGAAGAGGAAGTGCAGGATGCTCGCTCGCTTGCAGAGGTCTCTGGTTCGATCTTCGCAACGGCCTTGATCTCTTCAAAACTTCGCAACCATTTCACTGATATAAGCTCGGGGGGATCCGGAGCTGAATTGCCGAATCAACGGTAGGGTTAAATTGATTGTTGTTGTCGCATTCATTTTCCCTGCATTTCCTAATCGCCGGTTTCCGAAATTCAGTGTAAGTTAACAATCACTGAGAATACATCACTGCCATTATATTCAGATATCATTGATAATGGTGTTCCTCGATTCATAAAGAAACTTAATTTAGAAGAATTTGTGTTATATTTGTCTAATTTAGTTCAAGATAAGCAGTGTAACCAATGTAGGGTTGTTATTCTGATTATCCCAGTAAATTTGGGCGAAGTGCATTGTATTTTCGAATCTATGCTCGTTGATTGCCAAAGCTGCTTATCCTAAGTTGATTGAAAATTGAATAAGTTGCACCTACATTTGCACTCCAGTTCAGGGATTTAGCTGAATTTTAAAGTCGTTAATTCCAGTTTCTTAATGCATCAAAGATCGGGGATTTTACCCAAGTTATTGACGAAATTCTAGCAAATGGTTAATCTGGATTTCGTATCGTTACTGGAGTTTACGGATTTAACTAAGTCATCAAGAAATCTTTGATGAAATTTTATATAACCATTTTATTGGAGATCAGGGATTTAGCCGAACTCTCAGAGTGAAAGTTGCGGTAAATTGTCCATCCGTATTTTTATCGAGTTCATTGATTTAACCTATCTCATTGAGCTAATTCTACTAAATTGCGCATTTACATCTTTAATGGAAGAGAAGATTTCAGTCATTTGATAAATTTTCAGTCTATCGTGCACCCTCGTTGTCACCGAAATCCGTAACTTATAAGTCATATTTTCACAGCGACTTAGTCCCCATCCCTTGTCACTACCAGATGAGTTATTCAACTCATGCTAATAGTGGTAGTTAGACTGAGAAAATCCACCCTTGGCGCACCATATTACAGCTTTTAGAGATGAGTGGTGCACATAGGAAAATCAAGCTCATTTCATAGTAAGTGTACTTGCAATGCTCTGCAATATTACAGTCTATCACATATGGATGTTGAATACATTAGCTCAGTGGGTTAGCTCCATCAGTTGGAAGTGACTGTTTGAAGGTGTGTTGCCAAGAGGTCACAGGTTCAAATCTGTCGTAGTCCCCCCGGGTCACCTGCTGCTCCCGTGGCTGGCAGTATCCACCTTCCATTTGGAAATTCCGCGGAAGAAGTGGGGTGCTCCACGAGGGAAGTTTAACAGATCTTAGTGTCCTTGATTAGCCTTCGGGCTGACCAAAATTGATTCTTTCCTCAGAAAAGATGCTGAATTCATTGATTTGACTGTTAAAATGGAAAATGACCTGAGATTTTTGGCTGGTAAGATGCTAGTTGCTGCATTTGTTTATCTTTTTTTCCAAAATATTCACAAATCGTGAATCTCAAGCACTGGTGGTTAAATTTACCAGATTATGTAAATTCAATCACCATGACTTAAATCAAATTGAACCCGAGAGGCAAATCTTTAAATAAAATTTGCAAAAACACCATTTAAATTCCCCTCGACATATAATTTGACATTTTTGATCAAATTTGAAGTTATAAAATAAAATGTCTATCTTTTTTTTGTTTGAAAAGACGAAGTTACGACAAAATTTGCTTAATTTGCTTTTGCACTTAAATGGCAAACCCTAAAATATTTATTTGCATTGGCAAATGGTTTCCAAATTTTATTGGTGCTGATTCAAGCATGAACAAGAACCAGGTAATTTAGGTTTCAATTATCATGTTATTAGAAACTGCAGTTGTTCTAGAGTATAATTTTTTTATTCATTGTCTTTCATTATCCTGTTCAAAATTTTCAATGCAGTGCTGAAAAATATTTTTGTGTATGGAAAGAGGGAATACATGCTAGGACTTGTTAAAACTGTCCCTCTGATTATCAGAAACTGTAATCAATATTCATCATTCAATTACCTACTTTGCACATGCCATAAAAGAGAACTCTTTTTTCTTGCATTACCCTTGTAGTAGTGGCATTTCTCCTTTAGGCTTTCAAGGATGCCTGTCACTGGGAAAAAAACTGAAAATGGACTTATGCTTTTTGAGAATAAAAGAGTGTATACTAAAAGAGTATAAAATTAAAGGGCTCTGTACCAAATTGGCACATTCTTTGTGCGCCTCTACCAGGGCTTACTGTTAGAAATCCACACACCCCAGGTCTGGTCTATGTCTTAATAGAAGCATACACACACTAGCAGTGTCTAACTTCAAAACAACTTGGACGGCAGAAATATAACAGCAATCAGATCAATGATAGTAAACAAGAGTTTAATGCCCAATTTACAATGTCTTTCCTTCAACTAAATTACCTAGGGCGAAGGCCAATTCCTCTTCCGCGCAAACAAATATTGTGGCAGTCCTTTGCCCATTAAAACAAAAACAATAATTTACATACCAGGCAAATGTCAAGACCTTGCTGCTGTAGCTCTTCAAACCCTACAACAAACCCTTGTACAGCTCACCAGCTCCTCGCCTAGCTCAGCAACTCCTTTTCTGACCTTTTAGCCCTTGCTGCCAGCTGTTCCAGCCTCTGTTCAGCCTCCTGTCTTCCCTCGTCCAGCCTATTATGTCCTTGTTCAGCTAGTTCTGGGCTGTGGCCTGCGACCTTCCTGCAGACTGCCTATCTCTTGTGCTCGCAACCCCTCCTATATAACCCTGTGGCCCTTCCAGCTCTTCAAACAGGTTGCGACTGGTCTGTTTAGGCCTGTGGTCTCACTTCAATCTGCCTGCGGCCTATTCCTAGGCTTCCTCTAAGCTGTGGCTTAAATCCCTTAAAGCTGCGGCCTCCACATAACTTCTTTCTTCTCCTTAGTGGCACTGTAATATCCCCAATTTTGTTTTTCAGTATTAGAGATGAGTTTGGGAAGAGGACGCAATTCCGGCACCGGGACTTAGGAGGAAATGAGAATATTGTGACCCTAGTGGAAAGTGGGGACCACAAGAAAGATAAATTCTACCCAAGGAGGGAACTGACACTCTTGGAAGAGAGAGGAAGAGAAGAGAGTGCGAATTAGGGGGGGAGAGAGAGAGTGGGGACCACAAGGAGAGAAGGAGCCACGGATTATAAATAGACCAAAAGGCGCTAATTTTGGGCATCCATTCATCTATTCAGAAACTTGTCTTTGACATAGCATGCTTGAGCAGAAGCCAAGTTTGCAAGTGCTGTTTAGCACACGAGTGCCTCCGAGCGGAGATCTCAACCATTGCTTCGGTGGACTTAGAGTGCTAGCCCAAGGAGGGAGTTCCATCTTTTTTCCATTGTTCCAGTAGTGGGAGTGCGAGTTTGTGTGGAGGAGACACTAGCAGCAATGCAGGGATTGCGTAGTGCTTGGAGGACACACACTTGGGAGTTGAGGAGTGAAGGAAGTTTGGGCCTAAAACTTGAGGTGGAGTCTGGGGAAGTGTTGTGGGGTCTTTTCCAGCATTTTGGCGGAGCAGCAAGCGCAAATTCTGCTACAGGCTACATCTTTTGCTTGTGGGGGAGGGCCAAGTGTTTGGGGTCAATTTTGGAGCGTCAAAACTAGGACAAACCCTTTCTGGGTTTTTGACAAGGACGTCAAAAATAATTTGGAAAAATTTTCTAGGCAGATTTGAGGTGTCCCAATCTAGGCAGCAGCTAGAGGAGCTAGGGAAATTTGGGCCGAAATTCCTAGTTCAACATTTGGCCAATTCCTTTGTGGGTTTTTGTGGGTTATTGGTGGAGAGACCGGGTTTAATTTCTTGGAATTTTTTGAGTACCAGAGGAGGCCCTAACATCAGATCTTCATACCCAACAACGTATTTCTCGGCAGTTCAGGGCAAGCCAGGAGATAAAGCAACAACATATTTGAGGGGTGACTTCTTATTATTCATTTGGGCTTAGCTAGCTTGCCTTGAGCAAGCCCAGGTGCACTCTTTCTAGCACCTCATTGTACCCTCTTCATATTATAATAAAATGGCTCAATAGTGTAGTTTTTGGCTTTAAAATGATGTTTTGATGCTTGAGTATTTTTCTTTGTGCTTGCTTTGTTTTCCATTAGGAATATTACAGGCACACCTTGCCACAGTTTTGAAGTAGACCTCGAATCTCCCTAGAATCAGAACCCCGAATCTGCTCCCAAATTTGTCCAACACAATGGTGTATTTATAGTTTTTGCAAGGCCATGTGAAGGGGTGCGACTCTTGAACTGTCATTCATATACTTGAGCCAACTTTCCATTTCTTAAGTTGACTCATCTCAGCGCAATATAAAAAATATTAAATGCTTTTCCTTGCGTGCAAAATCCCTACAAACACCCACACCTTGGGTGCAAAGCCCATGAATCAAACCAGAAAGCCCCAAGGGCTTTTCCAGCTGGAAATACCTTTCGAGCTACCAAATTTCAACACTTACTACCGCAGAATTTCTTTTAAAGTCACTATACTAAAATAAATCAATAGACGGGTGGAGTATGCTTCAGGACAAGAACAACTGTAGTGAGTCCAATGTCTAACTATTGCAGAAAAAGAGTGCCACCTAAGAGTGCCAATCTGCTTTGTACAACACCTTAATTGCTTGTTGGAGCATTTTGACAAACAATTTCTATGCATGAATCTTACAAGTAATCTTGTGGTTGAGGGCATATAATCATTATCTCAATCATCATTCAATTAATATATCAACATCACTAATACAAAAACATATAGGAGTAAAACCTTATTCATATGATAGCAACATCACTAGTTTGGAAATTGGCAGCATGGCTATAGGAAATTGATGGGAAATTGTCACTGTTGTAGCACTCTCATAACTTGATGCAAGTTTAGTGCTGGTACAGATAATAGTAGCCCGGAGTAGTACTCATTACCCTTTCAATGATTGCACTGTGATTAGAGTCTTGGCCCCTATTTGATTAATAACTTGGCAAGTGGCAAGTTTTGGGTTGTAGGCGTTTAAAGAAAATTGTTGTTGTGTACAACAGATACATTCCTCCAAACTTTGTGCAAACCCTTCATTAAATTATGTTAAGATAAATACTTGGAGCTTCAACTCTACTTAGCTGCCACAAAGATGAACTCGACCCTTTCAAAATGTAACTGTTGACACCTAATCCTCACGATTGGGTGAATTTATGTAAATAGTTAAATTAGGAATGTGACCAGTCATCAGGAGATGAACTGAGCAGTCACACCCTTTTGTATATAACAATAGCATACCTAATGAAATGAATCGAATCAGTTTTACTGCGTATTGGAGAGTTACTGCCTGCCCTGACATGGTATCAGAGCCAGCTCTCAAAATAAGTTGTAACTCCCTTCATTTTTGCTACTGTGGGCTGTATGCTGGTCTGAGCACTAATCCACTGAGCGTTGTCCTCTGGCGTTCTGACCTAAGCACTGTCCTCAACGCCTCTGTCCTCTGCGTTGTGATTCATTGCCTCAATGCCTGACCGCTCCTCCTTGTTGCTTGGTTAACACTTGAATTGACTGTGTTACATTGAACGCTTGAATTTAACTCTGTCCTGTGATTTAACGTTGTCATATTTTTATGAACAATGTATATCGAATGTGTATGGTAATTGTGAATGGTGTGTGCGCCCAGGTCGCAGCTCAATAACGTTTTGAACGCTGCTCAATAAAGTTTTGAATGCTGCCTGATTTTATTTGGTTACTAGTGTGTTTTTAAATTACTGTTCAGTTCACCAGTAATTGCTGTTGTTTCATATACGTTTGCTGCTTAACGCTGTTGAAGCATTTGATCCCAGCAGCGGAAGCGTGATTGTGAGTGCAACGGAAGCGTGATGAGCCCAAGCGGTATCACAACTGTTTCAAATGTGTTTGCTGCCTATTTCAAATAAGTTCGAATGCAGCCTCACATGAAATAAATCTGGTTATTTCAAATAAGTTTTCAAACGCTGGTTATGGCTGTTTTCAAATAAATGCTGCCTGAAAGCGTGATGAGCCCAAGTGTTGATGAGCCCAGGTCTCTTCCCTTGTTCGTGGTGCTTTCAACGAATGTTGCTGTTTTCAAATAAATGCTGCCTGACATGGTTTTGAAGCTGCTGTTTTTAAATAAGTTCGAATGGAATCAAATACATTTTGATAAGTTCAAATGCTGCTGTTTCAAAAAAAGTTCGAATGCTGCTGTTTCATGTGTTCATGGTATTTTATGAACAATGTGTATGGTAACGAATTCCATTTGCTATGCAACATTTCAAATAAGTTCGAATGCAGCTTTGAATAGTTCGAATTCCATTTGCAACCGAGATTCTGTGCTTCTGTCCCTACAGTTGGATCCGATTTGATTGCTGGTGCCATTCATATGTTTGATGCTTTGCCGAGGTTGACCGCTGTAAATTACAGTTCAAAGAATGCGCATGACCATGGTATTTATAGGAGAAGTTTTATGAGATTTATATAAGATTTATAAGGTGAAGTTTTATGAGAGTTATATGATGGACTTATATGAAACTTATATGAGGTTTATGTGAGGTGAATTTATACAATGATGGATTTATATGGGTCACATTGTGGTTTTGAAATATTTTGAGAATGCCCTTTTGAGTACATTGGCAGAAGTATTATTTTCTATCAGCAAAAGTTTTTTTTACAGAATGCATTCAATCATCTCCATGGTAGGAATAGTTCTCACTGGCAAGGAGAACTATCCTGAATGGTCCCGGATGATAAAACACACCCTCATCTTCAATGAGTTGTGGAAAGGAGTGTGTGTCAGAAAAGGAG
>APFE030933129.1:730-34717 GCA_000404065.3 Pinus taeda
AAAAAAATTATTAAATCTTTACCTATAATATTAATATAAAAAATTATATAAAATTAAAATTATTTTATTTAATTTTAATTATATAAAATAAAAATAAAAATACCATTCATAAGAAGCACTACTATATGCCTCTAAAGGAAACTCTAAAAGGCCATATATGCAAGAAGTTTTCAACCAAAGGAAAAGCTAAAAGGCCATCAAGGAGTTGGCTTGCACTACATCATGTTTTGGGTGTCAATGAATATGCACATTGGATAGTTTGCTAAAGCTCAATATCGAAAGGTTTGTAATTTCTTGCATATTTTGAAATTACCTCTCCCAACACCATAATATTAAGGTAAGGTATGATGTATTATTAGAGGATTTTAAAGTTGTAGATAAAGCCATGGTGAGGTTTGAGATTATGGTAGAAATTGGACAATATACGACATGTGAGTGCATTGAACTTTGTGTTGTCGTTGTCAAGATCACTAGCACAAGTAGCTAAGGTCGCTAGCACAAATGGATGAGGATGGGCCTTGTTATCTAGGCTACCTAGGATCGAACCTCAAGGAGGTTGTGCTAAAATCAAATCAACTTAGGGTTGGTGTGGTCTAGGGCTGGTAATGGGTGATGGTTTCTGAAGCGTAAAAAATGAGTTAGAATTACTAAAACATGACTAATATTATGTTTATTTGGAAAATATAATATGAAATTTTAAATAATGTTTTAAACAAATTATTTGTTTGGAAAATAAAGTTTTAATTTTTACATAAATTTAATAATATAAGAATTGCTAGGAAAATAGAGTTTTAATTCTGCATAGATTTTGTAACATAGTACTTGCTCATAAAATTTTGAATAGATTTGTAAAATTGATGTTGCTAAATATACATGGAGTATTTAAGTTTCTTGATTCTTTCTATTAATTTATATATTTGACTATTGGGATTTTTTTATTTTTTTAATGAATTATAATCCATCATTTATTTATCCAAGGGAAATTTTGTCTATTTACATTATACGTCTTAAAAAAGGTTATGTAACTCCAAAGAAAAATAAATGATACAAAGTTGAACAAATCTAAAACCATCCTATCATAGTTATGTTCCGTATATTAGAAATTATCTTTAGTGAACCTACTCACTTGTTTGCTTTGCAAAGGATTCTTTTAAAGGTTATGTTATAATTAGTGCACCTACTCGTTTGTGTGCTTTGCAAAGTATTTTTTTAAATAGTTTATTAGTATAAATCATCAATCAAGTATGCAACAGCTGAAGTGAGGAGAAATAACAGTTCAAGAAAATTCAACCTCAATAGCTAGATGGGTTGTCTACATAGTAGACGCACATGATGGTGGAAAGCTCATTTTGAGCGCATGGCCCAAAAAGGATTAAGGTTTTGCCAAAATACCATGGTTCAATGATGAGGGAGCCCAACCTCCTAACATGAATTATCTCTTCCATATGGTGATTATTGTCCCACCACTATTCAATATGCTCTTAAAAGATGCATGTTTGATGTTCCAAAACATCATTCAAGCACGTTGTACCAACCAAAGCCTAGGTATCTTTTCGTATGGAAAGTGAAATATTTACATGCAGAATGAAAATTCATCCAGTAAACCTTCTGGATGATTCCTAGATAACGTTCTATTAATTGAACAGAAACATATTAGAAATTTGAAATTGTCTGAGTATATCTCTACAAAATAGAAAAACCTGAACTTCTTGGAATTAATGGAGATACCTTGGCCTATGGAAACTATATGTTTTTCTATTATAATTTCAAAGAGAAACATAGAGACAATAGCCTCAAAATTAGAAGTGAACCAATTATTCTTTGAACTAATCTTCATCATTTGCAGGGGAGTTGGGGTGCTAGGAATTCTTTTATCCCGTATTATCTTCAATGTCAACCTTGTCTCCTTGTTCGAAATTGTCATTAACTACTTGTTCTAAACCTTGGATGGAATTTTGCAGACAATAATATTTTTCATTAATCTGATTTAGATCTTTCAAGATAGTGCTTAGGATAGGGTTTTTTTTTTTTTTTTTCAGATGAAGTCCATATGGAAAGCTACCAATACCTCTATGTGTTAAAAAATACCTAGGCCATAGGGTAAGTAAATATCTAGTGATCTTTCTCCATCATAACCCTATGTCTGGGGCAACCTAGTGGTAGCTCTACGGGCTCAAAGATTCTCCTCCAATGTTTCCAAGTTTTGAACTATGGCAGTCTTGTGTCTACCCTAAAAGCCTTGCTCTCTCTAGAATGCCTCAACATTGTGGCCTCTCGTCTTCACATTTTGGGTGTAGTGCTTCCACGAGCTTTTTTCTTAGAAACCTCCCTCTTCCTTTGTATTTGAGTAAGTTGGGGATGAGATCTTCCTTATTATTCTTCTAGTGACCTACCTTCGCTTCTCTTTCCTCATGTTCTTCTCAAGTGTATTGATTTAAATACCAAGATGGGTGCCCTTTATTCATGCTTCCCTTTGAGCCCTCAGTATTTTAAATTGTTGCTTCCAAAGAACCCCTAAAAATGCCCTTGTTACTCTAGCACATGCTGTAAAGATGGAGTGAAATAAGGAGGTTCATATAATGCATTGTGGGGGTGACTATGAGAATTAAACTAGCTTTAAAGAAGAGAGGCATAATCTCCCATAACACCTATGATGTCTTATATCACATTTGCTTCATCATTCTCCAGCGAACCTTAATTGGATGCAAAGCCTCATTGGCATAGAGTGGTATTCTCACTAGTCTCACCTCCTCCTATACATGAATGTTATACATGCCTGTTCCAAAGAGTAGTCAAGTTCTACTCTATTACCTATCTCAAAGATGGGTGTGGCATCTGCCCTCCTAATGTCCCGTATAGGGTGAATTGGGAAAAAGTTTATTGTAATTAATTATGGGATAAATAATAAAATAAATGAAAATAACATTTAAAAAATATGAAACATTTTTTTATCAATTTCTTGGTTATTAAGAGTGCTTATTATCTTTCGAATGGATTGGACATTTTTTAACAACTAGGATTTCCATGAAATTCTTGACCAAATGAATTCTTCTATCTTGATTTTCCACTTCCCTTTAATAATGAATCAATAGTATTGTACATTATGTCACTTCACACTGCTTAATATTCATTGAGTCATGGGTTTTTAATATCCCAAAACTTTGAGATATAATTAGATGTTTGAGCATTTTCCCAAAATGTATTGAAGTGTAGACTAGAATTTTCTCACTTACATTTAGACCCACAAGTATTTAGTCTAAGACAAAATAAAAATAAATTATATGCACCTTTGAATAATCATTATATATCCTTGAAGACAACTACATAATCATTATGATTTCTCTTATTTTTCCACTATGAAACCATCGACATGGATGGAAAATAAATATAATGATCAAATCCAGGTCAGAAACCTTGAAGGTCATATTTTGTTCTCAGGAATTCATGAGTCCAACATGGGCATAAAACCCTGAATTTGACCTTATTATTTTAGTAGTTTTTACATAGAATAAAGAAACACTTGCTAGAGACAACTATTCTACCATTCAAGTTGAAGTTTAATTGAATTTTACCGAACACGAAGTGTTTATGTATGTAAAAACAATCCTAGATTTTACCTTCATGTGTAGACATTGGCTTCCTAATTTCGACCCTATTTCTATCTCTTGTATTCTTGCAATCACACAAATAGTCCATCAAATAGGTTTGTTTAATTATTAGTTAATTAATATTTCATTCACAACATATATACACAATTCAAATATCTTACACAAGTACTTGAAAGACTAAATACTTATCTATTTCCTTTCAGAAATAGTTCATAGGCTTCAATGATCCTCCCAATGTTGAACTAACTTGTATAAATATGTCTGCATGAGATATCCCTCCAAGTGTCAAGTAAAAGTAGGAATATTATTGGAGTTGTCTATCCCAAAAACCCTATGAAGAATCCTGCTAGTCGTTAGCTCCGAGTGGTAAGGGTATTTTAATATCTTGTAAGGATATTTTAATATCGTGTTTCCTTTCATCTAGAAACACAAAATAGATCGAAGACAAAAATGTATTTCTCTTTTCTTCCTTTTTGTTTTTCTACCTCATTCGACATAACTAACTTCAATTGTTTCCCCTGAAACTTATTGGTTAATCTCTCATATTAACATATTAACATATTTATGAAGATTAATGTTCTAGGATAAATTTTCATTCTTTAGTATTATTATCATTTTATTAAATAAAACATATTCCAACACGTCTTTTTGATTTCTCAAAAACAAATAAAAGTCACAAAATAATTCTTTCCAGATTTATTAAAAAATGTTTCTACGTGAATTATTTATGTACATGAATTATTTTTGTAGATGATACACCTCTACAAATATTTGGCTTGAGGCCACTTAAATTTTTAATCATCATTTCGTAAAAAACTATTTTAAACAAATTTTAAACACTTTATTTAGATATACAATAAGGTTAGTTGTTACAATTCTATTAGTTGATGTAGTAGGGAGGACAAGAATATGTTGGTATCTTTCAACTTAAACCATAATATCAAAATGATTAATTAAAATAATAATAATAATGATGATGAGTATACTAGTAAAAAATAATAATACTTTTGATAATGGCCAATTCCAAAAAGGAGACATTATTATGTATAAAATTAAAAATCAAATATTCAATAAATATTAAAATAAATTAATAATATAGAATAACATAATTAATAATATAATGAGTAGTACGACTCATTAAAAAATAATAACTTTTTGATAATTATAATTTCTTTTATATATTTTAAAAATATATTTTAATTTATTCCTCATATATTTGATAAATTAAAATTAGTTTAAAAAACAAACATTAAAAAAAATCCATGCATTAAACGTTTAATAAATAAAGTAATATTTTATATGTTATTCTACAGATAAAAATAATAAATATATATTGATTATATTATTTTTATACTCGTAAATAAATAAAACAACAAAAAATAACCGTCCAAACAAAACAAGAAGGAAAATAAAAAATCAAGCAAATCAAAATCGTCCAACATATATGGATAAATAAAACAAACCGAGAAAACAAACGCCCGAAAATCAATAAAGTACAAAAGAAAAGGATGAGCCTGCTGGTTATAATAAAGAAAAAAAACTCAAAAGCAAAAGGCAAGAAAAAAATTGATTCCAAAATATGTGAGAGAAAGCACGAAAGCGCAAGAGCTAATGAGGTTGAGAAGAAGGATTGTCAAAACAACAGTAGACACTCCATTACAATAATTTGTGCATAGCTCATATGTAGTGGTTGTATGGGTTCAACGCATATGCATATGCATCTGTGTGTTTAGATATTCATGAATTTATTGTAGTGTCTATGCATCTGTGTGTTTAGATGGTGATGAAGCCATTCTATTGGGTAGGGTAGAGGCATTGAGAATGAGAGTGAAAGTGAGAGGAGAGGGAGAGAAAATGATATAATGTTAGAGAGATTGTGTGAGAGAGACATTCTCAAAGTGAGAAGGAGAACTATTGAGATACACTGAGAGAGGGAGATTAAGTAAGAGAATAAAATCGAGAGATAGAGGAAGAGATGGAGGGAAAGAGAGATGGAGAAAGGGGGAAAGGAGGAGAGAGAGAGAGCGAGAGGGGGGGAGATGGTGGAAGAGAGAGAATAAGACAAATAATGTTAGAGAGAGAGGGGGGAGATGGCCGAAGAGAGAGGATAAGACAAATAATGATAGAGAGAGAGGGGGGAGATGTCCGAAGAGAGAGGATAAGACAAATAATGATAGAGAGAGAGAGCGAGAGAGAGAGAGAGAGAATGATACAATATAGAGAGAGTGAGAGAGACACATAGTAAGAGTCACAGAGAGAATGATTGAGAGACAATGCCAGAGAGATAGACGAAGTGAGATAGAGTCTATTTTCGCCTTCAACTTTATTTCACAATATATCCATACACATTTAGCATTTATTTGCTATGTGAAGTAATATTCTCATTTACATTTATTGCAAACTAGGTTAACAGTTAACTTTGACGAAGTGAGATAGAGTCTATTTTCGCCTTCAACTTTCTTTCACAATATATTCATACACATTTAGCATTTATTTACTATATGAAGTAATATTCTCATTTACATTTATTGCAAACTAGATTAATAGTTAACTTTATTTCACAATATATTCATACACATTTAACATTTATTTACTATGTGAAGTAATATTTTCATTGACATTTATTACAAACTAGATTAATAGTTTCTCCATTTTTAATTTTTATTTTTATAATCAATTTGTATTTTTTTAAATCGTATTGTTCTTCATTTTAAAACTGCATTTAGTTGTGTTTATGGTCAAATATATATTTTTCACGTAAGGTAATATGAATTTATTATTTAATTTATATTGGTTATTACTTTTATGTAAATATTTCTCCTTTTATATATGAAAATGTTTAATTATTTAATATGCATTTAAATATTGAAGAGTTATTATTACTTCATCAAAAATACCGATGTTACAATGTATTTTTTTATAAAAATTGCTAGAATTTATGTCTTTATGTTTAGTTTTTAAAATTGCATTTTAAATGGCATAATGGGTTGTCATTCTTTTATTAATATTATAAACTGATTTCATGTTTATAATGTACATAAAATTGTATATTGTCACAATACATATTTTTGTTGAAAGAATTAGTTTAACTTAATGCTAAGTAATGTTAAGTGAAGTATGTTTTTTTTAATAAAAAAATTCTAGAATGTATGTTTTTATTTTTTATTATTTAAATTGCACTTTGAATGACATAATGGGAAAAATGTACATACCCACTTCTCGTCGTCACTTCCAAAGGATGAAAGGGCCCCCCCCTAAGGGTAGGCCAAAAGGTCAGCTGAAGGCTCAAGAAGGGCCAATGGGCTCAAGGATCAAGGCCGAAGGCTCAAGGATCAAGGATCCAGGTTTGCCGAAGGTCCAAGGCCAAAGGGTCAAGGTCGAAGGTCGAAGGCCAAAGGTCGATGGCCAAAGGTCAAGGATCAAGGTCGATGGGCCGAAGGGTCATGTGCAATTTAGGTCATGTGACCTTTAGGGCATGTGACCTTTAAGTCATGTGCAAGTGTTGTCAAGTGCAATTAGGGTCATGTGCAATGGGTTGTGATTCTTTTATTAATATTGTAAAATTGATTTCATCTTTATGACGTATATAAAATTGTATATTCTCACCATATATTTTTTTTGAAACAATTAGTCTCACTTAATGATAATTAATGTTAAGTGAAGTCGGGTTTCAAAATTAGATTTAAGATTTATATTTTAGGCTTAGGAGGGAGAGGGAGAGGGAGTGATGGTGACATAGATAGAGATACAGGGATGGGGGTGAATGGAAGGGAGAGAGATGATTGAGTCATATAATAATTAAATTAAAACATATTAGAACTGTAATTATTCACAAGTTCAAGTCATATAATATAATAACAAATGTTTATGATGTTGGGCAGACTATAAGCACTTATGTAAATATTTGTGAAGGGTTAAAAATGTGATTTCATTTATGTAATTTTTTTTGATAATTTAAATTAATTAATTTAATTTGTCCAAACTTTAATTTTAATATCTAATTTAATTAAAGACAGATAAGAAAAAATTATTGTAAAAAAAAATGATTCAAAATATATATTAACCAAATTCTCTTAAAAGAATAAAAGCCAATATGATTAACTGGACTTATCTAAACTCATCTTATTGATTTAACAACTCAATTATTATAGATTTTCTCATTTACTTAAAACAATATCCTTAAAAAAAACAAATTATTATTATAGATTTTCCCACTTACTTAAAACAATATATAAAAATTAAAAAAACAAAAAAACAACCATTATTATTGTTTTTCCCACTAACTTAAAACAATATATATATATATAAAGAAATGAAACAAACTATATATCAAAGCAATTAGTCGGGTTCTCTTTGTGGTAAGAAATAATAAGTCTCATAATTCTATAAACTCTTACTCAACACTAAAATTTATAACCTATGACTTAACATTTAATGGCACTGAAAATTTATGTGTGTAAGCTATAAGTATTAATTAAATTTCCATGAACATAATTATAACCTATTACATAGTATTTAATCACAGTAAAAAAATCCGCGGACTTTTCTTGTTAAATGCTAGTTGTCATAACCTCAATTTCATGACCTGGTATTTAAGCGAAGGAAGCAAGTCATGGCTGAGTATTTAGGCGTAGTGATTTAAAAGTTTGTTAAAAAGTTGGTTAATAGTAAACCACACATGAATTTAAAAAACATTATCATGCCTTCCAATTTAAGGTGACAGATTTTCTAAAAGTAAAATTTCAAAATCAATTTTCAGATTGAATATAAATAATCTTATCGATTCAATATAGCAGATCAACAAATTTTTTAGAGTGAAATTCTGTATCAATTTTTATCACCAATCTAGAAAAAACTAGAAAATGGAAAAGATTGGTCTATAAATAAGAATAAATCTGCCGACCTTTACATCTCACGTGCAGATTTCATAGAAACAAATTTCAAAAGAGATGCAAAAAAATTAGGATTCCTTTACCAATTTCAAAAGAGATGCAAAAAAATTAGGATTCAAAAGAGAAATAAAACTTCGATGAATTATGTTATTGTTCTCATATGAATTTTCATTTGTTATTTTCAGTAGTTAAGATGAAATTAGCAGTAATTCAATAAATTCACCTCCATTAAATAAAATTGTGACCACGACTTCACAGATCCAGGTAAGCATCAATGTTGGCATATGGACTAAAAAACATCCCCGTATAAAATTGTGATGACGACTTCACAGATCCGGGGAAGCATAATGTTGGCATATGGACTAGAAAAACATCCCTGTGCTAATGATGATTAATTTTACTACACACCTCAGTTGATTGTAAAACAAAATCTAGAATTCCAATGACTTTGAAATCCAATGATGATTTCCATGACTGCAAAATATACAATTCGTTTTTCACCAACATGGATTAATCAACTCCTTCTCCCACGAACAACGAAATTACTAAAATAATTTTTCTCAAGCTACACATGTGAATGATTTATCCAATATCAATTCCATTCACTCCCATTGACTTTTTCTGGTCATTAGATGATATTACATTTGAAATCCAACTATTTTGGTACACCGAAAGAACCAGAAATAGCCAAAATACAACAACAGTTGTACAAATCAAAACCAAGAGATCGCATCTTCATATTCATTCATTGAAGAAAATCAAAACCAAAGGATGAAAATAACAGAATATTCATGGAAGCAAATTTAAAAGAAAAAAAAATGCGCTACACAGAGGCGAGCACATGAAAACAAGGAGAACAATGAAGGATTGGTCTGAATGATAGAAGCAATAAACATCAATTGAGGCTAGTTTTAAATTCATTTAGGTGCATGCATAGAGATGCTGCTTTTTTCTTTTTCATGTTGAAATGGAGCGTCGCTTTTTGGATTCTTGTAAATCGAGATGGAATGGTGTGTTTTAAGAAGCGAGTGGTATCGGTGGGTGGGTGGCTGGATGGGCGTGCGGACTAGGATGATGAGAAGTAGTGGAAGAAGGCAGTTTTCCCTCTATATCACCCACTGTAAACAAAATAAAAAATCCGCACAATATTCGAAATCAAGTCCGAAAAATCTGCACAATATTTAAAATCAAGTCTGCCCGCCTGCCCATCCACCCACCGACCCACTCTCCCATCCACCCACTGATACGATCTTAGAACACACACCGTTCCATTTTAATTCGTAATTAAAAAGCTTAAACCAACACTCAATTTCGATTTACAAGAACACAAAAGCAACGCTCCATTTCAACTTGGAAAAGCAAAAAACAACATCTCTATACTCAACAGTCATGCAGCTCGATGAATTTAAAACCAGGCTTCTAGACCAATCCCGCATTGTTCTCTGTGCAACATTTTTTTTTTCTTTTAAATTTGCTTCTATGAATATTATGTTATTTTCATCCCTTCTTCCATAATATTCTTGTATTTTTCTTATAAGACGTGTTCTTTTGGTTTTGATTGGTAGAACTGTTGTTGCATTTTGGGTATTTCTGACTTCTTTCGGTGCACCGAAATTTGTTTTTCAATTTTATTGGGGTTCTTTCGGTGCAATGAATAACCTTTTGATTGCAATAATTTTAGATGCAGACAAGGAGAATTGAATGGAAAGAGGCAAGGAAATAGGATTCAGAAAATAAAATCGAGATTGAGTTACTGGTATGTGTGGATGTAGCTTCTCTTTCCTTGATTTATTTTTAAATGGTTCAACAATTTTAATCTCTTCATGCTTGAGTTTAGTGTATAATCTTTTGTTTGCAAATATTTTAGATGTAGACAATTGGGAGAACTGAATGGAAGAAATACGAAAATGTCGGTTGCTATAGGATTCCCACTATAAGATTCACAAATGAAATCGTCGAATTACAGGTATGTGAATAGTTTTGCCACAGCTCCATGTGTCTGTTGGTTTGAATTAATTCAATTTTGGATTAATAAATGATTTACTTCGGCCTTTTAGTCATTTAATTCATCTATTCTGTGTTAGTTATTGTTTGCTTAACCCATTCACCTCTTTTTAGGAATTAACCTAGGCTTATTATTTCCTTATTTAATTAATATTTCTTTAGGTTGTGGAGGTTTAATGTGCCTCTGGCTTATTTCAATGAATCCATCTTGGCTGACGAAATTTATGATCTCCTTTCAATCTAAATCCACCTGTATTATCAAGTTACCGACCTGCATAGGCTTGTAATTTAACTGGCTCTATTCATACAATATTCGAATAAATCACTATCATGATTTGCTGAGCTTGGCTTGCGCGGACAATGACATCCTCGGCTTCTTGATGGCAAATTTCTGGGTTTATCATCCTCGGCTTTTTGATGGAAAATTTCTCGGTTTATTTGATACTCCGTCTATTGATGGGCATAACATGCAATGGCGTAGGTTTATCGTCCTTTCTTTTGGCGATGGTGCCCATGGGTCCCTCCAGAAGAGGTCCAGTAAGCATGTTGGCTCTCTGCTCTTGCCTACTTTTCTACATTGTCACTTCCACTCCCTTTGCCTTGTATTTCCTCTTCGTTGCCTTGTATTGCCTCTTCGTTCTGATGGCAATGTCACCTAATTCCTGGGTGTAAACTTATACCAAGTTATACATCCCCGATGCGCCGAATATTCGAAGCTCACAACTTCACGGCTCACCCCCGCTACCAAGTTATATTCCCACCAGGCTACACGTGACTCACAACTTCCCAGCTCACCTGTGCTCCCTCGTTTACCAAGTTATATTCCCACCAGACTATACACGACTCACAACTTCCCGGCTCACCTCCGCGCCCTCATTTTGCATTGGATTCGAACCAAGAATCTCGACGAGCATCAAATAAACTGAGGATGGTGAAATTGGCGGCAGGAAGCCGAGGATGGTGTTGCCGGCAGAAGCCGAGGTCTATTATGATGTGAGTTTGAATTTCAAATGAATTAACAACGATTTGAGTTGAGTAAACTATTATGATGTGAGTTTGAATTTCGAATGAACTAACAGCGGTTTGAGTTTAATAAACAGCGAGTGATCTCCATAGCTGACTGTTTGGAATTTTTAGGATCTATGGACATTTTAGATTTTTTAAATCAAATATCAATTTCATTTTATTTAGTTTTTTTTTTTTAAATAAAACATAAAAATAATATATTCTTGATTTTTACTATCAATATTTTTTTAAAATATATTACACGGTAATTTTGGAAATATAACCTATTTCAATTCACAATATTAATAGTGTGATGACAGAATTTAATTGTGTATGTGTATTAATTTCCTTTTTGCTGTTATTACAATAGGTTTTCTATTGGCTTCAATTGGACATGGATTTTTTTTCGAAAAATAAAAGTGGATAAGTTTTTTTTTCACCTTTAATTTCATTGCTTTCACAGTTATATATATATATACACACACATAATATTTTAATTTATTTACGTACACATAGTGTTTTAATTTATTTCACCCTATGTCTTTTTCAGTAACTTAGGTGAGTCAGAATTTGTTACAAGTGAATGATTGTATTTCCAGGATGAAAATGTTTTGAATATCCTATAAAATTTATATTTATTATTTTATTTATTATAGTATTTATTATTATTTATATAGTTATAACTTATTATATAGTATTAATTTTTTAAGTAAAAACTCATTTAAAACAAAAAAAGAATTGTGCTTTCAATAAAGTAAATTGTCTTTTCATAATTTCTTAACCATTCATATAGTTCATATGATTCTTCTTAGTCTTTATATATTTTAATGATGTAAAAGTGATTTTATCTTTTAAAGTGTTTATTTATTTTTATAAATTTATTATTTAATTACTTAATTGAACACACACACACACACACACACACACACACATATATATATATTTTTATTGTATATTGAAAATTTATTTTATTATAGAATTATATTATTTTTTCATTCAAATATTTATATGTAAAATATTTTTTCAATAAACATAAATCTGTATTTTGTTACTTTCATAATAAATCCATTACTTATGTTCACTATTTATGTGAAGTTCCTTTACTTTCATGTGGGATGTATATTTATGATATGTATTGAGATTTAGGGTATAGGTTCGGCTAGTTTACTCTATGTTAGGCTAGAGCGGGGTAGGATAGGCAAGACTAGGATAGGCTAGGTTAGGCTAGGTTAAGCTAGGCTAGGCCAAGCTAGTTTAGTATAGGCTAAGCTAGATTAGGCCACACTAGGCTAGGCTAGTTTAAGTTAGACTAGGCTAGGCTAGGCTAAGATAGGATAGGCTAGGGTAAGCTAGGCTATCTTAGGTTAGGCTCAACTAGTTTAGTCTAGATTAGGCATGTATTAGGCTAGGTTGGATAATCTAGTTTAGGAAAGGTTCTGCTATGCTAGTTTAGGATAAGCTACTAAAGGTTAGGCTAGCGCAGGCTAGGCTAAGGTAGGATAAGGCAGGCTAGGATAGGCTTAGCTTAGGTAGGATAGGCTAGGCTTAGGCTAGGTTATGCTAGGCTAGGTAGGGTAGAGTAGGTTAGGATAGGCTACGATATGGTAGGGTATGGTAGGGTAGGGTAGACTAAGCTACGATAGGGTAGGGTAAGCTAAGCTAGCGTAAGGTAGGGTAGGTTAGGGTAGCATAGGCCAGAGTAGGCTAGATAGGCTTGGGTAGGCTTAGGATTAGGATAGGGTATGGGTATGCTAGAGTCAACTAGAGTAGGCTAGGATTAGGATAGGGTATGCTGGGGTAGGGTAGGTTAGGCTAGAGGATGTTGGGGTAGGCTAGGTTTGGCTAGGTTATGCTTGGGTAGGCTAGGTAGGCCAGGATAAGCTAGGTTATGCTAGGTGAGGTAGGCTAGGCTAGGCTAGGCTATGGTAGACTAGGGTGTGCTAGGTAGGGTAGGGTAGGGTAGGGTAGGCTAGGTTAGGGTAGGGTAAGGTAGGCTAGCTAGGCTAGGTAGGGTAGGTTATGGTAGGCTAGGTAGGCTAGGTTGGGTAACTTTGGCCAGGGTAGCATAGCATAGGATGAGCCACACTAATTAGGCTAAGCTACGCTAGGTAGGCTAGGATAGAGTAGCGTAGGGTAGGGTAGACTCGGGTAGGATAGAGTAGGCTAGGTAGGCTTGGCTAGGCTAGGTGGGCTTAGCTAGGCTAGGTAGATTAGGCTAGGCTAGGGTAGGCTAGGGTAGGCTAGGTTAGGTTAAGCTACGCTAGCCAAGGCTAGGTAGGCTAGGCAATGCTAGGTAGGCTAGGCCACGCTAGGCTAGGTATGCTAGGCTATGCTAGGCTAGGTAAAGTAGGCTAGGATAGGCTAGAGCAAGCTATGTAGGCTTTGCTAGGGTAGGTGGGCTTGGCTAGCCTAGTGTATGGTAGGCTAGGCTAGGTAGGTTCGTTAGAGTAGGGTAGGGTAAGGTACGGTAGGTTACGATAGTGTAGGGTAGGTTAGGGTAAGGTAGGGTATGGTACACTAGGGTAGGTGAGGCTTGGCTAGGCTAGGCTGGCTAGGCTGGGCTGGCGTAGGTAAGCTAGGGTAGGTTAACGTAGGTAAGGGTAGGCTAGGGTAGGCTATCTAGGCTATGGTAAGCTAGGGTAGGCTAAGCTCGGCTAGGGTAGGTTAGGCTAGTCTAGGCTACATAGGGTAGGGTAGGGTAGGCTAGGCTAGGGTAGATTAGGGTAGGGAAGGATAGGGTAGGCTATGCTAGGGTAGGATAGGTTAGGGTATGCTAGTTAGGATAATCTTGGGTAGGTTAGGATTGGTGAGGCTACGTTAGGCTTAGGTAGGTTAAGATATGTTAGACTAGGATAGGTTAGGCTAGGCTAGGTTAGGGTAGAATAGGCTAGGCTAGGGCAGTGTAGGTTAGGATAGGTTAGGATAGGCTAACATAGGTTAGGGTAGGCTAGGGTAAGATAGGCTAGGCTAGGCCAACGTAGGCTAGGCTAAGGTAGGCTAGGATAGGCTAGGATGGGGTAGGCTTGGCTTAGGTAGGTGAGGCTAGTCTTAGGATAGCATATGATATGATAGGCTAGGGTAGGCTAGGTTATGCTAGGGTAGGCTAGCATGGGCTAGGTTATGCTAGGCTATGCAACATGGTAATTTTCTGTAGATTCTCCTTTTCTTCTATTGTAGAAACTTTTGATTCCAACTTAGAAGACAAAGATCTCATAACCTTTTCAACCACAATAGCCTCTTTTATTTCTTCACCCAAATTTTTCATAGAATTAACAATCTCATCTATGCATAGGAAATAGTTAGCCACACTTTCATCATTGTACATTATGATATTTTCATATTGAATTATGAGGGTTTGAAGTTTTTCTCTTTTTACCTGTTCATCTCCTTCATAGCTCAAGATGATCTTGTCCCATATTTCTTTTGCAGTTTTATACTACATAATCTTGACAAATTATGATTGATATAGACATCCTAATAGCGTATTGATAGCCTTTTCATTAGTTTCAAACTGCTTCTTCTCAGTCGGATGTGTAAGAGTTGCTGATGGAAAAGTGTACCCTGTATCTATGATATCCAAGACTTCTGTACCAAGAGATTGAAGATAGGTTGTAACTCTTACCTTCTAATAGACGAAGTTCATCCCATCAAAAATTGGTGGCCTGATTGATGGTTCTCTCGCATAGTTGCTCATGATGATAGATCTTCCTTCAAGCGATCAAGCTTCTTTTGAAGGACCCGCTCTGATACCAATTGTTGGAAATAATACTGAGAGGGGGGGTGAATCATCATTATCTAGTCAATTATTTTCTTTTTTCAAACCCAGAACATATACACTACTTCAGTTAGAGAAAACCACGTATATATGCAACTACAGATAAGGGAACCCGCATATACCATACAGACTTATAATTTAAAATATTCTACAGATGTTGAGCATTAATCTGTGCATTAGGATCATATAAACAGTAACTAGGAACAGAAAAATAGAGTAGAAGAAAATCACACACAAGAACACAAGATATAAGGTGGAAACCCAATGTGGGTGAAAACCACCTCCTGCAATATGTCTCTATCGTTTCAATTAGAAACTTCTTTTTACAATGATTGTGTACTGGTGTAGTCCTTTACCAGTACGCTGGCTGCTACCTGCAGAGAGCTACAACCCTCTCTCGTTTTCCAGCTTCTCCTGGAAGGGAGCTACAACCCCCCTAGTTCTTGTACTATTTGAGATACTAGTATGCAAGCTACTACCTGCAGAAGACTAGAACCTTCTCTTCCTTCCAGGGAACACGTTTCATAAATTTTCAGACTGGATCCACAAATAACATCAAAACATCAAGAATTTCTGTACCAACCAATCACCTTTTCACCAATCAAAACTGAATAAAAATAAACACGTCTCTGAGGACTGTACCCAGATCATAATAATAGTAATCACTCCCCACTTCTGAACCCAGAACACTGTAGCAGTAAACAGAAGCAGCTAGAACATAAATCAAGAGATGTACACTACACTATTCAGAAACCTGTGCACAGATCTATAAATTCATTCTTTGAAACATTCAGATATTAGTTAACCCAGATTATCAGATTTATAGATCAAGCGTGCACCACATATCATACATCAAAATCATATAGAGATACCACTATTCCAGCCTTAAGATTTTGACCCATCAATAGAACTTATCCTTCCCCTGGCACTGAGGTTCCTTCATCATTCAAATCTAGATCTGCACCATAACTCAATCACAATATTCTAGATCTAGCACTTTATCAGATATTTAATAATTCAAAAGATGCCTTGCTAAATGATCTCCTTCATCTTTTATAGCCTTAGGCCTCTCACAATACCACGGACCAAAAACCTTAACAATTCAATACCATGGACCCAATACTTGGGATCAACACTTTTGGATGCAAAACCATAGGATCAAAAACTGTTGGATTAATACCATGAACCAACCATAAGATTTCCCATGTGCGTGCACTTTTCTCTGCATGAAAGTGCGTGAACTTTTCTCTCCATGAAAGTGCATGAACTTTTCTCTTCATGAAAGGAACTTTTCTCTGCATGAAAGTGCATGAACTTTTCTCTGAGTGAAAGGAACGTTTCTCTGCATGAAAGTGTGTGAGTGTTTCTCTACATGAAAGGAACTTTTCTCTGCATGAAAGTTTGTGAAATTTTCTCTTCATGAAAGGAACTTGTTTCTGCATGAAAGTGCGTGAACTCTTCTCTACGTGAAAGTCCGTGAACCAGAAAATAAATTTATTGCACTATAATTTATCATCTGAGATGAGTGGGTTTCCATCAAGTACAACATATGTATCATAATACCAACAACCTTTTCTTCTCATGCTAAGAAAAGAAATAATTCACGGACTAAATCAAGAAGAAAGGTTGGACCTAAGGGTGGAATAAAAGGATGATGTTACATTTGCAATAAAGTAGGTCACTATGCAAGGGAATGCCCTCATAGAAAGGACTCTCACCGAGATGATGATCAAAATCCATCCCATGGCAATCAAAGGAATGACAAATTCAATAGCAAAGGTAAGAGGAGAGCTAGGAATCAAGGAAGAGGACAACCATTCAAGAAGGCAAGAAATTCCAGGATGTATTAAATACATTTGATCTAAAAAAGAACCTGGTATCCATCTCAGCAATGGAATACAAAGGCTACAAGGTAACCTTCAGCGATGGCAAGGTATGTATATGAAAAAATAATGTTAAAGATGCTTTCACTCTTGGGTTCTGAGTTGATTCTTTATATCAAGTCGGTGGAAGTCTGCTAGGTGTCATGTCTTGTGACACAACTCTTCAGTACAAACTTTGGCATCAAAGGTTTTCCCACCTTCATTATAAACCTCTACTTGGTGTAAGGCAAATGGTGATGACGATGCTCGAATTCTGAGTAGAGAAGGAAGGTGTATGTCCAGGATGTGCTGAAGGAAAGCTCAAAAGGGGACCATTTCCCTGAAGCCAAATCAAGACCTAGGATATACTACAATTGGTTCACTCAAGCATATCTAAGGCTGGCATTAATAGGAGACTACTACACCACATACTCTTGAGAAGAATGGTGTGGCGGAAAGGAAGAACCATACGATTGTGGAATCTGTCTCTATGGGTAGATGATGTAACAATGCCTAATGGGGAGGAAGCCATGGATCCTATTTATCCACCTGAGCCTTCCTCTTCTAGGAATAGGCCTTAATGGCTTAGGGGAATACTTGATGATGCTGAAGGACATGATGCACGCCAAGAAACCTTTTGTGAAAGTAAGAAACCTAATAGGTATCAGTGATACCTGGCCATCATGAGCATGATCATACAAAATGAGGCTTCATCATTCTCAGATGTCGTCAAGAATCAAGTATGAAGGGATGCTATGATCGAAGAATATAACTCTATTATGAAGAATGATGTATGGGAAGTAGTTCCCAGACCCTAGGACAAGACAGTTGTTACTTCCAAATGGATTTACAAGATAAAGCATGCAAGAGATGGAAGTATGGAAAAGTATAAGGCTCATTTTGTTGCTCGTGGTTTCTCCCATAAGGAAGGCATAGTCTATGATGAGATATTTGCACCTGTTGCCAGATATACAACCATCCGCGCGATCATAGCCCTTGCCACTTCACAAGGATGGAACCTACATCAAATGGATGCCAAGACTGCGTTCTTGCATGGTTTGATCAAAGAAGAGGACTACGTGGAGAAACTAGAAGGATTTGAGACTTATGATCGAAAATATCATGTATGTAGGTTGAAGAAGGCTCTCTATGGGCTGAAGCAAGTACCCTGAGCATGGTATGAGAGGATTGATAGCTACTTGATGAAGCTGGGATTCATTAGAAGTGAAGCCGATCCTAACCTTTTCTTTAAGGTTGAAGATGAAAAACCTCTCATACTGGTGCTATATGTGGAAGACCTCTTTCTAACAGATGTCGACCCTCTCATTCTCAAATGTAAGAGGGATTTGGCTTCTAAATTTGAAATGAAGGACCTAGGATTGATGCACTATTTCCTAGCACTTGAAGTATGGCAGAAGCTAGGGGAAACTTTCCTATCTCAAGGAAAATATGTGGTGAAGATGTTGAAAAGATTCGCTATGATGGATTGCAAGCTTGTGACTACCTCGAGGATCTTCAATTTTAGAAGTTATATGGTAGTGATGTCAGACCAGATTTGGGAAATGCCTCTAAGTTTCAAAAACTCATTCGCATTGATGTTCTTGGTGAACCTCCGTCCGAACATATGTTTTGCAGTTATCATTCTGAGCTCATATTTGGTTGAGCCTCACTAGATTGGTGCCAAGAATCTTTTGAGATGTCTTCAGGACACAATCTCTCATGGATTCAGATACACTGCTGGAAATATGAAACTACATGATTATTCGAATGTTGATTAGGCAGGTAATGTGGAGGATCACTAGAGCACTTTTAGTGCTATTTCTCCTTGGATTCTGCTTCGATATAATGGATGAGCAAGAAGCAGAAGTCAATATCCATGAGCACCTTCGACACCAGATACATATCTACGAGTATGATCTCGTATGAAGCTGCCTGGTTGGGGAAGCTCTTCAGTGAGTTGTTTGAACACATACCACTATGATTATCTGTAACAACTAGAGGTGGGATTCAATGATTGAGTAATCTCGTATTCATCAGTTGCTCCAGTAGATATAAATCATCTGGGACATGGTAAGTCGATGACCAAGGAGGTTCCATCGCATTAAGATGGTGTACATGTCGATACACCTTGTCAAAGCCCCAAGGAAAGATCTAGTCTGTGATTTCCCCAAATGACTTGGAGTCATCAAGAACCCTTGTACAAGTGTCCTGCTTGTTGCATACATTGAGCTCTAGGAGCTCTGAGGGCTTTTGGTTCTTATTGGAGCAACATACGACAATAGGGTGACTCACCCTCCCGTGGTGGTGTGCATTAGAACAAGATGATTCACTCCCTTGTGGGACAACAAGATTCGCTCTCTTGTGGAAAATGATGATTCACTCTCTTATGTAGTAGGATGATTAGTTCCCCCGTGAGGTTTGGATTGATGTGTTCTCCATGGAAATTGTAGCAGGATTGATATGTTCTCTTGTGAGGCCTAGATTGATTTGTTCTCCATGGTGATTGTAGCAGGATTGATGTGTTCTCCTGTGAGGCCTAGATTGATCTGTTCTCGATGGCGATTGTAGCAGGATTGATGTGTTCTCCTGTGAAGCCTGGATTGATGTGTTCTCCATGGCAATTGTAGCAGGATTGATGTGTTCTCCTATGAGCCCTGGATTGATGTGTTCTCCATGGTGATTGTAGAGAGATTGATGTGTTCTCCTGTGCGAACATGATTGATTAGTTCTCCTGTCGAGTCATCCTACCCATGCAATCTAGGACTCATGGGAAGTACCTCTCATCTGATCAATGAGAAGGGAAACGAAGTTAGGGACCATATTAGTACCGATGGATGCGTCATTGTATCTACCGTACTCGCTATTCTAGGATGAACTCCATTGATCTGGGATAAATGATACTAGTATGGAACCAGTGGAAGGAGTGGTATATTCTATGACACTGACTTTGGGTCAGTTGTTATTGGTCTCGGACCAGTGGTACACACTCTGAGACTGACTTTGAATCAATGGAGGATGTTACTAGTCTAGGACCAGTGGTAGGAGTTGTACTCACTATGATGTTGACTTCGGGTTGGTTGAGACTGGTCTGGGACCAATGGTACATACTCTGAGACTGACTTTGAGTCAGTATGATACATCCTCAATCATTTCTTCTTCTTCATAATTCAGACAAAAGCAAGGCAGAACAAAACAAAGCATAGCAGAGCAAAAAAGAGCAGAGAAGTACATATCAGTGCAGGGAAAAACAAGACAAAGCAGAATAGGAAGAATAAAGCAGAGCATGGTAAGGGTCAGGTTGTATAGGGGAGTGCATTTGATGGATGAATAGTAGCAACTGACAGACAGATTGCAGATGAAGTTCTCCCTAGTTGAGAGGGAGTGTTAAAATTTGCAACTAGGGCCAAAATTCATGTGGGTCATCTTATTCACGGCTGATAATATGTTGATTAGATTACTCTCATAGAGAGGTGTAGTATTGATCTAAATATCATCTAATTCTGATAAGTATTCATGGAGATATGAATTTAGTTTGATTATAGAATTATTATCAAGCCGACCTACAACTCATGTAGGCTTAGAAGCCCAAACGTCGCATCTATTCAAACATCAATAGTTGTGTATAAATATAGGGGGACTTTTCATCATTTTCACTCACTCATCTCATCACATCTCTCTCTCTCTACTGCGCAGAAAATAGTCTCTTCTCTACTGCACAAGAAAGGGTCTCTCTCTCACACATGTGAAGTTGGAAGCTGCTGAAACTGAAGTTGCAACTGCAGATCCAAATTTTGACTAGTGTGGACCATGAAACATCCACTTCTAATCCGTTGTAGGTTCATTTGAACCTCCTCTAAAGGGTGCAACTTTTGGTGGTGGAATCAAGCCGATCTGACGGATGGTTTGCGAGATATCAACTGCCCTAGTTTGAAGGAAGCTGTTGAAACTGAAGCTGCAACTATAGAAGTGAAGTTTGACCTATTTGGACCAGAAGATATCCTCATATGAACTAAGATGAAGGTTCATCTGAACCTCCTCAGAATGTTGCAACATTTGGTGGTGGAATCAAGCCAATCCAACAGTCGGTTTGTGAGATATCAACTACCCTAGTTTTGATGATGAAGCTGCTAATGCTGATGCTATTGATCTAGGGTCTGCTACTGCTAATATAAATCAGATTTATTGTACTATTTCCCTCTGCTGAATTATTGAAGATAAAAGAAGATTTGATCAGAGGGTTTGCCCACACATTGTGGGGTTTGTCCCTAGCTAGCCACCACATCTTGTGTCTCTTGTCTTGGCTTGTTTTCTGTCGATAGTTTAATGTTCTATCTGCACTTCACTTTATCTACATGTGATTTCTAATCTATGGAATATCATAAGAAAAAGAGGTAAACTGTTATAAGCATAGAACATACCATAACTTAACATTTAGTTACATAAAAATGATAATATTTTGTTAAGATAATTTAACACATAGAATCTAAGCAGCTATATTAATAGTTGAAATAAATCTATTTTTTTTCATATTTAGAAGTATGCCCTAAGTGGTGAAAACATTGTTCCTTTGTAGTACAATCAATTCGTGTTTATTGTTTTGGCCCATATTATGTAATCAGCTGGATAGAATTGAAATATACCCCATTTTAGTGTATATCTCAAATTCATCCCTATGACTAAAATTTCAGAAGAAATAAGTTAAACGAACCTCAAATTCAAGGTGAAAATTTTGAATTTGTATGATTGTGGCAATTCTTGAAATTTGATCACTTTCTTCTACTTCCTTTATCTCTATTCACCATTAAATGTAAGTGTTGACGCATCCAAATGAAACAAATTTGACCTACTTAAAATCTATAATTCTCTTTGCGTTTTTGTGTGTGATTTATGAGATAGTATTCCTACATCCTCTTGCCATAGCCTATAAATGGAAGAAACTTTTATTTATATTCCATCCTCTTAATGATATACTTTGTCCTTTGAGTCTCCAACATCCCTCATCTCCTTAAGGTCTAACTAAATTTGAGTATATGAACTTGTATGTGGTTGAAAGAGAATCATTTAGTATTCTACTCTCCTTCATGGGGTTGACTCCACAAGCTTTTGTAAACATTTTATTTCTGCTATTAGTCTTTTTTTTTTGCAATTTTTTTATTTCTACTATTAGCATCTTATTATTTGTCCCATGTATAAGATGTAAATATATTACAATGAGGTGGACTAATATTCTAAACCAATGTGTTGAATTTTTGTTAACCAACCCAATAAATATCATATTTCACTAGAAATGGACCCAAATCCTTTGTTTTTCCAATTAATAGGGTCATAGGTTTGTCTTAAAATATGGAAATAAAGAGAATGACTAAGGTTAAGGAGGCATGCTCTACTAAGAAACTCTCAAACTAGGAATTCATGTAACCTTTCTTCTAAAATGTGTGTACCCACCCTTTTCTTTGACCATTTTAATTTCATTATATTTATTAAATCCAATTACCGTAGTTAAATATATTATATACTACAATCTCTTTGAATGGGTCTCAAATATATTCACCCTCCCGATGAAACAACTAACAATTGTCTCTCATCCTCATCCAAAATGGGATTAAAACCCTCAAAAATGATTTGATATTCTTATCAGAACGTCCCCTCCTGCCCTCCCATTACCAATAAGCCTTTGTCATTTTCATCCAAAATGATATCAAATTCCTCAACAATGATTCAATATTCTTATCAAAGTTCCTCCAATGATAATTTCAAAGAGTCCCAACATGCGCTTTTTTCCCTATTATAGTATGGAGATTAGAATTTAGTTATTTGGAACATATAATATATTCACTCAACAACAAAAACCATAATCATCTAGTGGGTGGGTTTAATCACATGTACTTTCTGAAACATTGTAAGATCCCATGTAGGACCTTTGAATATTTTGACATTACTTTCTAGAAAAAAACATTGGATTCTTTATCCATAACTTGTACAATTTCATTGCCACTGGGATATAGATCAATTGGAAGTAAGGTGCACTATTAAGGAACTCATCACCACCTCATTGGTTCAAACCTCAATAAATCCTATGTTATTCTTATCGAGTAGCATGGGTACACCTAATAGTTATAGCAGTACTTATTGGAATCAACCCCATTTCATGCAAATACCATTTTGAACTAATTTTTTATTCCACCTATCCCAAAAAATAATGCACAAATTGGTTATGAGGAAGATATTGTGTTTTTTCCTTCATTTATTAATAATCTTGCATTTCCTTTTTCCATTATGGCCTAAACCCAGGATTTCATGACAGAATTTCCAAACTTGAATTTTTTTGGGATCCTCATCATAAGCTCATAAAAATTGTAGATTTATTTCCCATTCCATTTTCACTATTTTTATCTTGTTGTCTAGTCTATTTAATGAATTTTTACCCTTGAGTCACTCTACAACCCTATACCTTGAATAAAATCTCCATGTCCCTCATTATCATTAGAAGTTTAGTTGGCCCATATTTATGGGGTCCCTCAGGGACTTTTCTAAGAGACCCTTCAATTTTGTTTGTGAGGGATTATTATGAACCATCCTTGCAACCATCAAGGTTCTCATTAGTGTTCAACCTTATTGAATATTTTGCTTGCTATAATTTATTTGTGCCATAAGTTTGGAATTGATTCTATAGATATATTAGAGTGCCTTACATTAGCATTTCTTCTTCTTCGATTCTGAGAAGGGGTTGGAGGTTCCGTTTCTGTTGCATACACCCTTAAGATTTTCTAAACCCAAAATAGTGAATCTATTCATAGTGCCATGATTTGATAATTTTCCACTTTTCCTTTTTTGTTACTATGAATTTTTTTAATTGACATCCATTTGTCCTAAGAGTGAAGATATTATGTTTCACTATCTCTTTCACCTAGGAGAGTTTCTCAAACATCAAGAAGTAGTCCTAGGAAAAATTTCCATTCATATGAAAAAAATTTCACTAAAACAATCATTGTTCGTAGTCCATTTTTTAAGGTGAATCTAGACATAAATTGGAGTTTGAACACATCGAGGAGGCCCTTATACAATTTAATTACTATATATAAGCTATAAAAATAATATTTTTCACCTTATTGAATGCCATGTATCTATCTACCTAAATATTTACTCATCATTTCCAAAGTTTCCAAGTTTGGTAGATTGATAAGTGAGAAGGGATTCTACACCCACATATAGGTACTCATTGGAACCTCCCATTTTGGGTTGAAACCTAATGATCGAAAATTCAAATAAATGCCACAAAAGCTTCAAATCAAGGGTCCATTTCAAAAAACAGAATCATTTTCCTCAGAACTAGAAGTGAAATGCATAATAGATTTTTTTATAGAAATAAAAGAAGGCATTAGCATTCAAATGGTGTGTCCAACTCTTATTGATCCAATCCTATAAATTTCTAGTATTGGTTAATATCCTTGTAAATTACACAACCAAAGCATGGTACAAATAATGAAAATCCCTCCTCTTCAAGTTATTAGAGGGGATTATAAAATTGTGCATATCTTCCATTCAATTGGCAAACCTTCTCTTAAAGTTTGTTAGATCATTTTTAGATTTCTTAGTGACTACAATGGTCATTTTTTTAAAACTCTATTAGGTTAGACTCAAAGCACTAATGTAACCAAGAAGTAGAACCACTAGAAAGCATGGGCAAAGCCAAAATTCATTTTGATTAGAAAAAACAAGAAAAACTCACCACTTACACTATACTTATATTTCTACTCGGTGTGATTTAATACAAATAAACTTTACTGTCAAACAAATTAGCTTCAATATAATTATATTTATTTAAGAAATAATGGTAAAAATAATTTCAATCAGTGAATTAATTATAAATCCATCATTTTTGCACTTCACCATTAGAGTATTTAGGCATTCTGATAAAAGTAGTACACACATTTCTTGCAAGCTAAAAATCATTATTCAAGGCTTAATGAAAATTCCATTTCCATAGAAATGGGGTGATAAGTTTTCCAACACTTGATCAACATAATCTTTCAAATTTTATTATTAATATGATCACATTTCATAGAGATAAAAAAAAAAATTACATTTCATCATTTTATTTTCCTTTTATTCTGTATTTATCCTCATCAAATATCGAAAAACTTTGTAACCAATAGTTTGATGTCTTGTGAAATCAATTTTCACTAACTTTATAAATCCCTTATTTGATTATTTTCATTTTTTTGTTCAATGATGGTTGGTAATTTCTAATGAAATCTCTTTTTCCACTATGACATTCTTAACAACTATTTTTCTTAACTAGAAATTCGGTGGAGCTATTACCAAGATATGTGAGAACACAACATCCCACACTATGGAGACGCCTACCCCTTGATTTGCATCACAATGATTTTAAATTTATAGGAAAGTGAGTTTCAGATGTTAAGGAACTTTCCCACAATTTTACCATGCATCCTCTTCACCACTAGTACTTGCACTTTCTATAATCTCTTTAAAGAATAATGGGTTTATGGAATGCATAAATTTTACTAAACTAGATACAAATATTCTACTTCTCACTAATATTCATCATGGAACGTATATGCATTTTGATTCACCATCACATTTAATTTATTTGTAAATATTTATTTATTCACATCCACACAACATGCTCCATAGAAAAAGCATACATATTGATGAAAAGCTCCAATAAATCCAATTTTTGACATTGAAACTAAAGCCACGAAATATGAAAAAAATCTAAATTAAAAAAATAAGCGAATAAATTGTTCATAAAATATTCGATGTTATGTATTAATTATGTGGTTTTCTTTGCAAAAAAGTGCTCTTTAACTTCTCTATATTGCTTGCACTGGAATTCCATTTAACTATTATTAATTTTTAATTGGGAACATTTTAATGTATTGTGGAATTAGTTTCAATAGAAATAATAGGATTTGTTTGAGCTTCCCAACAATGTTTACTTTCTCATAAGTCACCCACCCTCCTAATCCTTAGGACATATTATGTGGACATATGTCAACAATAAACATGATGATAAGTAATTTTTGTGGCTTGGAATACTTTCTAAGTATAAAATTTCTTCTCCATTTGTTTTATCTCACAATAGTTGTAAATTTTGGTTTAGGGTAGCATATACATCCCAACTTACCATGATCATTATGCCAATGTAGGTGCCAACAATGCTACCGACACTCCTACTAAAATATTAATTGGTTGTAAGATGAATTTGTATTGTTTTCTTGGACCCCCTCATCTTCACTCTAGGGTGGATATTTCAAGTGGATAGTGTGGATATTAAACAATTATCTCCCCTCTCCAACTATATTATAAACATTATTTTAGTTCTAAAGTAGTTTTTCAAGCATTGTAATCAATTTTTCACAAAATCCTCTCTAACAATGTTATTTCATTTTGTTGACGAGTAGAAGGAAAAATGGAAATAAGATACAAAAGGCCAAATTAATGTAAAATAAATAGATATCAAGAAAGCATTGTGCAAAACATAAAATATTTAATTATCATGTGAATAAGAAGTGAAAAACATAATGAAGTAGTTTTAGAGATATAGGTTGAACACATAAAGTGGTGAAAATGGACTATTTTATTTCATGCACAAAACATGAAAATAAAGTACAAACAATATCAACATCATACAAGGAAAGAGTGTCAAAAAAAGACAATAAAAGCCATTTTTTAGATGCATATTCCAAAATAAACCCAATATATCAAAAATAATGAGGAGTTACATATAAACAAGCCAAGTTCAATAAACTAAAACTCTAATACAATGCTAATATCACCTATCATTCTAAAGAGTCCACGAGGAAAAAATGTATAAAATATCTACCTCAATGTTCAATCTTGCTAAATTATAAAGTTGTGAAAAGCATTTGTGCACACACACACACACACACACATATATATATCATGTGTGGAAGTAAGAATGAGAATATGTCAAAGGTCAAATTGACATAAAGTAAATAGATAAAAGGATAACATTTTGTAAACATAAAATGTTTAATTCTCATGTGACTAACAAGTGAATAATAGAAAGTTGGAGTTGTAAGAGAAATAGGTCAAAATGGAAAAGTTGTTGAAAATGGTGTTTTATTTTATGTGAAAAAACATGAAAATAAGGTACAAGAATGTTAAGAATAGATAAGAAAAGAGAGAGAAAAAAGAAGAAAGGGACATTCATTTTTAAACTGCATATATGTCAAAATAAATGCAACATATAAAAAAGAATGAAAAATTAAATATAAAGGCCTCAAGGTAAATTCATTACAACATTAATACATTGATAAGGCCTCCATATCTTGTGAATGTGAGACTTGAAAAGGTTATGGGATTAATGGTGAAAAAATGATTATCTTTCTATGTCATAAGTTCAAATAAAAAAATGGAGTTGGTATGTACTTTTTAATACACTAAGAAATCAAATCAACGTGCATAGGGGGGTACCTTGTTAGAAATAATAGTGTCTCATACATCAATTTGTTGTCTCAAAAGGTCAATCAGCTTAAGTAGTTCTAACAAGGTCCATAAGGCTTACACCTAAACTTTTTTCTCCTCAATATTTAATGGATCTCAATTAAAATGGCTATATGATACTAATAAGAGTGTCTTATTAAAAAACATATATAAAAAAATTACTATATTATCATATACAAATATATATAATTTTAGTAATTTTATACATAACGAATTGCTTCCCCATTTATATCTTGTAGTTTTTCATTTATTCATATTTATATTCCTCTTTATTTTTAGAGTGCTTTCCTATTGGTTTACTGATCTCATTGTACTTTAATTTTGTTGCATATTTGCAAGGTAGACTACCTTATTTATGAATTTTATCCTTCTACTTCATCATTAATTCTCTCAATAATGTCTACTTATTTTCACCATCTCTTCCACATCACTAAATCCCATGGCACTAACTATGTATAAAGGGTTATGCTCTCAATCAATGATTTTGGTACATTGTCAACCAAAACACATCAAATTGATTTTTTCTAGGTAATGTTCTTGTATGTAATTCCATGTAATTATATAGACATGATTCAATGTGATCCTTGAGAGATGCTACAACCGCATATTTGCTCGGGTTTAAAGAAAAAATTCTTCTTACCATACTTGAAAAGAAACAAAGGCTACTAAAACCCACATCAGTGATGTAATTATATGACCTCTAAGGATATCCACATTGAGATGTAACCTTATTAATTTTTAATCTCTTTCTACATTAATTTTGGTAAGGGGTATTACATTTTTACAAGGAAAAACTTCTTGTTTTCTTAGTTTTATTCTTCTACTTCCTCTCTCTAGTTTTCTCAAGAATTTCTACTTAGTTTGACAATCTCTTTCACATTAGGAATTTTCATTGTACCATCAATATTTAAATGGTTTACTCTTAATAAAGAATTCATATATATTCTTAGTGAAGAAAATTTAAATTGATTTTCCATGGGAAACGTTTTTCCTAGGTACTTCCACACAAATATGTACACATAGTACAATGGCATCCTCAAAGGAGGCTACAACCTCAAAGGCAATAGTTCTTCTTTACATAGGTCAAAAGAGACAAGGTACTACAACTTGTGCTAGTGCTTTATTACAAACTTTCTCCAAAGCGACCACAAACAAGAAAAAATTAAATAGAAACAATCATCTCTACAATAGAAGAGCTACAACTAAAATTATTTTCCTCTCCTCCCTATCAATGTGTAAAAATTTCATTGTCAAGCCTGATTAGACTCCATGGATTTATCCCCTAAGGTCTAATACCAAACTATATGCTTTATAGTCATTCCTATTAAGGTAGGACACAAAATACATTCTTCCAAAGAAATTTTCCATTTTTTCCTAATTTTTAGTGATATGTGAGTTAACTAGCTATACTCCATTGATTTTCCAACTAAGGGCTAACAAACCAAGTACTCTATATAATTAGATTTACTAAGTCTAAAACCAATTCAATATTTTATCCAATTCATGGCTTCTATATTTGTCATGATTTTTTTATTTTTAAACCAATAGAGTTTTAAAAGGCTAGAAACAACATTGCAATGCCTAAAGGGAAAATTCCCTTTAAATCTCTATATTGGGCTCACTCAAGCCAAAGCTCCCCCAAGCAAGGGCATGCCTACTTTTAATGATAGAAATGTTCATTGTCAAGGATGATCACCTGCGACCTAATAACAAACCATGTACTATGAGTCCTTCTGATGCGGGAGCATTCAACCCAAGAGAAATTATTGTAAATAATAGTCATAGGGGGTCAAGCATTCTAGAATTATTTTCCTAAGTTAAGGGTCAATGTGATTAATTAGATGTTTCCAAAGTAAATAAATGAGAAAATAGGAAATAGGGAGTGTTTTTAGGCATAAAGCAATGAATGTGGATCATTATGGGATAAGGAAGCTTTTCTATTTTAGAACAAGGAAAAAGATGGGAAAAAGCCTCAAGATACTTTTACCACATGTATGCATTTTATGTAGACTCTTAGAGCTTTTAGTTGAGTGATTCTAGATCATGCTTAGTTTTACAAATTAGGAATCCTCAAAGACATTGAAGATCAGAGTGGGAGAGAATGAGTGAGTATGAAGAAGCAGAGGCCACGAATAGGCCATGATTTCTCTTGTAAATAATTTATTTGTTACTTAATTATTTCAGTGATTTGTGTGCATATATAGAGGCCAAAGAAAGTCTATTGTGTTTTTTTCTTTAAGGTTTCATGTCTTATGTGCTTTCGATAGAGGCCTTGTTTGCTGAGATTTTTATTAAGAAAGGGGATTCTGGCGTATACCCAGATCTCTTTTCATCAGGTGGTATCAGAGCAGGGAAAGTTTCATGCGGAGAGAAGGATTCCGAAGCAGCGGAAGTTGGTATTAGAGCTGGAATAACTCTGTTTGATGATTCAAGTTTTTTTTTTTAAGTTAAATTAATTGCATGCGGTGGATGAATGAATGCAAGAAGGTTTTTTGAACTGAAATGTATTTTTGAATGAATGATGAAAGGAAGATCAAATTTCTAAATCTGATATGCAAACTACACAAGTGAACATGATTGCAGAAACAAAGGGAGGACAAGATCATGCAAGATCTTAAAGGTGAGATGATTTTTTTGATTTGAAATTTATGAATTGAAGTTTATGGTTGAAGAGGAGTGGCAGTGAACTTGAAGAATCTAATAAGGAATTGGATAGAGAGGACAACTTAAGTGTTCTCAGGAGAGTGTGGGAGATTGCAGAAGCCTAGAAGGAGCAAAGGTGTTGCTTAGGAAGAGGTTCCAGATGGAGGACCCATGCTTACCAAAAGACTAAGTGAGGAGAGCTTAGTGGGGTATGATTGCAGCCAGGAGGACTAGCTGTTGCAGAGGCTTGTTGCAAAGGAGCTCATGAAGAAAGACGAGAAGAAGATGACAACTAATAGTCATAGCAAAGGTTCAGGAAAAAGCCACAGTAGAGAACATAAGAAAGAGGATGCCAAGGTAAATGGCAAGAAAATGAGTCAAGAGGAAGTTGAAATGGAACAAGGAGAATTTCTGGGAGATAGTGAAGATGAAGACTTGAAGACTGAAACTTCAAGTAAGACCAAAGGGTCACATGGTTTTAAATTTGACAATTTGTGTATGTTTGCAGGTGAAAGACAATTGGCTGATATTGTCATGAAGAAGGAATCTAATCAAGATGTTGATGCAAAGAAAGAAGGACCAGCTGATGATTGGTCACAATTTGTTGAAGGAATATAAAGTTGTGTGAAGTTTCCAAGATCTACTCCTAATGAAATTGTTGAATTGTACAGGAAACTAGATCTTCAGAGAAGAGAACTGGAGAGATAGAGGACTTATGCACATGTTAATTTTCTGAGGAAACAAGATAGGGAAGTTTTCATGAAGGACAATCATGAAGCAGAAGATGGTAAGAAGGCGAGACTTGCTGACAGTCTCATGATGAATACAAATCAGCATACTGAAATATTGCCAGAGAAAGCTGAGGAGAAAGCCAGTGAAATTTTTTTGAGTCCTGAAAAAGACTTGAAGCTACAGAGAGAAAAGTTGGTGACTGAATCGACAAATAAGACCAGTGGGTCTTGTGATTTTAATGCTAACAATTTGATTGTGTTTACAGGTGATGAGCCAAAGTATGTTGCTGAGGGACAGGAAGCTTGGGAGGTAGCAACATCTATGGCGGCAGCGGCAGCAACATCTATGGTAGCAGCTGAATTAACAGAAATTGGGAACAACAGTAGTAAGCTAGACATAGAAATTGAAGAAATATGGCAACTGATGATGCAGCAATCCAAATGGAGGAAAATAGAAATGGCAGCAAGCAAGATCAATCAGAACTTGAACCTGATTGACAGGAAGAAGAAATTGGAGGAAAGGACAACATAAATGCAGCGACAGCGAAGGAATAAAGCATTTGGAAGGTTGCAGAACAAAGTATGGGATCTAGGAAGATCAAGACCACAAACCACATGATCAAGAGATCATGAAATTTTTCTACCTTGGGAGTCTGATGCGGGAGAATTCATCCCAAGAGAAATTATATTAAATAATAGTCATAGGGGGTTAAGCATTCTCGAATTATTTTCCTAAGTTACAAGTCAATGTGATTAATTAGATGTTTCCAAAGTAAATAAATGAGAAAATAGGAAATAGGGAGTGCTTCTAAGCATAAAGCAATGAATGTGGATCATTTTGGGATAAGGAAGATTTTCTATTTTAGAACAGGGAAAAAGATGGGAAAAAGCCTCAAGATGCTTTTACCATATGTATGCATTGCATGTAGACTCTTAGAGCTTTTAGTTGAGTGATTCTAGATCATGCTTAGTTTTTATAAATTAGGAATCCTCAAAGCATTGAGGATCAGAGAGGAGTGAGTATGAGGAATAAGAGGCCATGAATAGGCCATGATTCCTCTTGTAAATAATTTATTTCTTAATTAATTATTTCAGTGATTTGTGTGCATATGTATTGTCTAGAACTTTTAGAGCTTTTAACATTTACCAGGGATAATAAGTGGGATTTACTGTGTATTGCAATGCATGGTTATATGCATAGACATAGTTTAAAGATTCTGCGTTTTGCGGGTTGCGGCCTACATCAAGTGGTATCAGAGCAAGAATAACTCTTTTTGAAGGTTCAAGTGTTTTTTGTTAGGTTAATTGCATGTGATGATTTTTGGACTGATGAGTATGGATTTACAGGAATAGTGAAGAAATCTCAGCGGGAAGAAGGAGAAGTGAATGTGGCAGAACCTAAAGATTCAACAGAGGTTGAATACAGTTGCAGATGAGGGAAGCCTACAGGAGCAGTGGAGAATTCTCAAAAGGTTCCAACAGAGGAACTATGATTACTAAAAGACCAGATCCGGAGGGAAGGATTACTGAGGTAAGTGGCAGCAAGAGATGTTGTTGTGGCAAAGGCTTCATGCAACTCATACGGGAGCAACTCATGGCGAAGGAGATGACTACTAAAAGTCATAAAGGAGAAAGCAGAGGTTCAGAAAGAGGCCACATAAGAAAGAAGGAGAAATATGCCAAGGCGAATGGCATAAGACAACAGTTGACTCAGGAAGAGTATGAGAAAAAGAAAGCTGAGATAGAAGCTCATCTTGAGCTATTGATGGAATTGTTGCAGGAAAAGGTGAAAGACCAGAAACATGGTTTACTGATGAGGAAGAGAGTGAAGTGGTAGAGGCTACAGCAAAATAGAGATTTACAGATAAGCATGAAGTTACAAGAGGAGCTGAAGAAACTTAAGTAGATGATGGATGAACAGTTGAAACAGGAAGAACTCAAAGCAACTGAGTTGGAAGAGGAGGTTTCCATTGGTGAAACAGAGGAGAAGATCATTGATGATTTCTTGAGTTATTGGGTAAATCCACATCAGCTGGATAATGTAAAACCGTGTATTTTTGTAGCTAACAATTGTGATGTGATGACAGGTTTTACTGAGGAGGAAGTACAATCTTATGAAAATGTTACAGCACAAGAGGATGTTCTTGTAGATGCAGAAGAAGTGAATCAGTCTGTAGCACGGATAAGTGAAGAAACAGTTGGAACTGAAAGTTTATGTATGAATGCAGGTGATGATGATATGCTTCAGTGATGCTATAGAGAAATTGCATTGTTAGAATACTCGTTGGAGAATCCAGAGTATGATAAGGAGATTGCAGAAGAAAGAGTCCAGTGCAGTGAACCAAAGGGAAAAGTTGCAGATGAAATTGCAGATGATGATCCAAAGCATGTTGTAGAGGGACAGGAAGTTTGGGAGGTAGCAACATCTATGGCGACAGTGGCAGCAACATCCATAGTGACAGCTAGAGCAACATGTGGGTTGATAGCAGTAGAAGAGGCACTGAAGCCTTCTATTTTTTATTCTAACAATTGTTCTGTGAGTACAGGTTCTATTGAAGATGCTGGAGAAAATCTGTTAGACGAAAAAATTGAAGTGATGAGGCAGATGATGAAGGAATCCCGGAAGAGGCCATCAGTAATGAAACAAAGGAGAAGCAGCGAAAGGAAGACCGCAGAAGATTGCAAGAGTGCAGCCAGTGGAGCGATGCATCATAAAGTGTGGAGACCTGGAGAAGAACAACAGACAAAAGCATCGGCAAATGGAAACTTGCAGAACAAGGTGTGGGATCCGGGCATACACAGATCCCAACACATGCTCAAGGGATCATGATTAATTTTAAGGTTGGGTGTATGATGCAGGAACATCAAGACCCTCTTCATTTGTAAATATGGAATAAAAAGGGGGGTGTGATAATTTTAAATATTTTGTTATTTTTAATAAAATAGGGAGTGTTTTTAGGCATAAAGCAGTGA
>APFE030933141.1:3616-29212 GCA_000404065.3 Pinus taeda
CCACCAGTGACTGCTTGGCCCGACACTCACTTGTGTTGTGAGTGGAGCTCTTATGGAACTCACACCATTTTCTCGCATCCTTTTTTGGCTTCGCGGCGTTGTTCTTTGCTTGCAGCTTTAGTGGGTTGTCTTGGGCTGCCCCGCCTTGGCTCTATGCTTTGTTCTGTGGTTTAGGGGAATCTTTCCCTTGCTTTGGATTCATAGATCCAAAGTCTCACTTCTTTTGTTTAAAGTTTCGCTCGACCTTGACGGCATATTGGTATGCTGTGCCGAGCGAGGAGATGTTCAGGAATTGCATTTCTTCCTGGATGTACTTATGCAGGCAGCCAGGGTATTTGAGTATCAAATGTTGCTCTAATTCCTTGATGCCAACTTTGTGCGAAGGGTATGGAAAAGATTGGTGAACTCCGGCACATCTTGGTCCCTTCCCTGCTGCAGCATGGTCCACTTTATGTATTCATCCTCATAGCTTCTGAAAGGGTAGTACTGCTCCTTGATGGCATCCCAGAATGAATTCCAGGTGGGTGCGGCTGAAAATAGTGAGCCAGTTCTTTGATCCTTTTTCTCGCAGTAGGTTTCCCACCAGTCCTTGACGTGGGGGGCTGCTTTAAGAAGCTCAAAAATAATCTTTTCTCGACTCGAAAATTCATGGTTTAAAAAATAACCCTCTAGCAGATTTAACCATTTATCTACGGCATATGCATCTATCTGACCCTTGAATATGGGGATTTCAAAATTAACTTGTACCTTAAAGGGCGTGGCATTTCCAGAGTAGCTGCTGGAAGCCGATGTGTCACTTCTAGGTAGCCGCTGAAGGATCTGGGAAAAGCTATCCATCATCGCATTCCATTGTCGGTCGAGGGCTTCTTCGAGCAAGATTTTGATAGGATATCCTCCCCCCTCATCTTTCTTGTCATTCGCCATGGGAGGCCATCGGGATTTGTGAGGCTGGTCTTGCGAAGGTTCGACCAGTTCAAGCCCTAACTCCTTATATCCTGACCTCGTTGGGGACATGCAAAGAACAATAGAGAAAAAGCAGACCACTCGATACCACTGGTCTGGACATAAACAAGAACACAACAAATTACAGAGATAACCATAAACACAGATATGCAGTGGAAATAATACTTCATTTCATTAATGCAAAATATTGAGATATGCTTACAAACAGTAATGGAAATAAACCAGCTAGGGAGATGGTAGCTTATCTCTCAGAAGAGATGTGGTGGCTACATGCCTCTGAACTATGTTACAATGAGGCTCGAAGGCCTATATATTTTTTAGAAATAGTGGAAAGCTCTTAGCATTCCAAAACCTAACCCTAGAAGATGAAACGCCAAACTGTGGGCCCCGTTTGGGTAAATTGGTACATCAATCTTCCCGTGGTCGTAACTTTGGCATACGATCTTCGTTTGATGCGTACAATAGCTCATTAGAAAGATCTATCCGAGCACTACCACTCTAAGAAGAGAAACATTAGTCCATGGACGCATGTTGCCCCCATATTTCCCAAAAAATGTTGTTTAGGGCCTCAAAACGGCTCCGGAAGTTTAGGACCCGAAAAACTACTAAAAATAGTAAGTTGTGCTACAATTAAGGAAACTGAAAATGCTGAGAGAAACAATGGTGGGGGTCGAGGTGGCCTTGGTAGGTGGCCACCAAGATCCACCTGGATCATCACCACCAAGATTTATACATATCGTAAAATCATCAGGAAATTCTATTGCTCGTACACCCTCATCCTCAAATAGAGGGAAAACACAACAAAATACCCTTATATTCCCTTTTACAATTAGTAATTCATTAAATAGTTTCTTCCTTTCTGAGACCAATGGAGCGATTCTTGTAGAAGACCACATACGACACAGAGATGAACATCCTTTCCCTGAACACTCAACAACAAGGAAAGAACCGAAATAGGATGGTCATAGCAACCTACAAGTTCCATAAAATCCATTGCTCTTTTATTTCCATTAGTATAATCATTTATATTTATTATAATATCATCCTGACTAGGGAATTTTGTCTTTAATTTCATCAACAAAGAGCTAGCACTCAAAATCATTGTTTTCAACAACTTCAGCCTTTAGGGTAGAAGGAGGTGCATCTGGGAAAGTCAAAACTAGTGAAATACCCTTTGATTCTTTTTTTAGTGTCTCTATCAATGCAATATGGCAATATGATCCAACATTAACAATTTTATCGTGCTTCAGGTTTTCATTTTTTGTATTTGCATTGGGAATATAAGGGATTCCGTGGTGATTACTTATGCCAATAGCTATATGTGAAGCCAATTCTGAATCACTGAAGCTAGCTACTATCATAGCCTGGATTCTAGAACTTATGTCTGAATTTTGGACTTGCTTATCCTAAAAATATCCTACAGAGACATCAAGAGCTTGTTCAAATAACCTGTGATCACACCCTTGTTTACACAATATGTGGGAAATAGGCTGCTTAGCTTTAGCCTGAAAAGAAGATCTCCCATAAGAACATATTTGCTAGCTGGCAACCCACAATTCTTTGCTTGTGACTCAATATCTATTTTTTTATCAACTAAAATACATCATTCCACAGATCTATGAAGAAATCCTTTATCATCAATGAGCTGCCAACAAGATACAAATACATAAATCTGAGATCTTGCTACTAATAACTCATTTGAAAATTTTCTAACCAGACATTGTTCAATTGAATAAACACCATTATGTTCCTCGTGAAGGTTACCTGTTTACTACATTGGTCCTTGCTTGTTCAATGGAACCACACATATTATTTTGGGTTTCCTAAAACTGGAGGTAAGGATTGATTGAGGCATATAACTTCACTGTTTTTTTTTTACAGTGATAGAGGTAGATATGGGTTTTGATTCTGTTGTTTTATTCATTTTTTTTTTTTGGTTCAACATGGTGATTAGTATGATTTTTGTTTGTAAATTTATGTGATGATTTCATACCACATGCACCAGTGCACTACATTTGGAAGTAATTTTATAGTCATATAGAACCTCCTAGACACTCCATGCCACAACCAGAACTTACTACCCCAATGTAGAACTACTAGGTCAAAATTGTACAAAATGGTCTTACTAATTGAAATACTTTGTTGTTAAAATTGTTAAAATTTATTTTGCTAGCGTAAAATTGGCTCATAAAGTAAGATACCGAAGCACATGGATAACCAGCAGTGGTGCCCTTTGGTTTTTAAGAAAGTGACATGAGTACATCAATCATTTGTGTCACTTCATCTTCAGATCCTGAAAAATTGTCTGTGCTCTATTAGACTGTACTATCCCTCAGTCTGAAGGTAGAATTCCACCAAATCAACATAACCAATGTTCCACCTCTATTAGATTTCCATTTTGAGTTTTTTTTCTATTCATCTTGACAAATCTATGAAGATACACATCTCAAAAAATGTACCCTTGATCTGAAGTTTTTTGTAGGCTAGTCAGAAAAGCAATTAGCCTTTATTGGTTTCCTTCATCAACTATGGTGTTAACCTCCAACATACTTCACCCAAAAGTGATGAGCAGACCATCGAGTTTTAGTTTACAGAGATACAGAGTAATATTTTGTGATTCTATGCTACATTGTCAAATATGGGGGTAAACATTTCATTTTTCCTCTTTCCTTCACAAACTATGGGGTTAACCTCCAACATTCCATGGTTGTAAGTTTGCTACTATGGAAAATACTCTTGGTGCATACTCGCTTGACAATAAAGATGTGTTTCTCCTATATTCAAGGTAGATATTCATTTTAATGTTTATGTAGAAATCTTATTATGTGTGATGAAAATCCTAGAAAGTTGAAGAGGATACATATATTGTATACTCTGTCAAAAGTTTTGAGCTTAATGGCAATATCTAGTAACTGGGAGTCAACCCAATCTATATTTCTGTTTTGGCCAATTATATATGTGGATCAGCGGGCAGTGAGTAAATAAGAGAGGATCTATATGGGATGCTTATATTCAGCAAGTAACACCAGTGAGTGCACAACTTCCAAATGAATAAATCTAGACACAACGAAAATATGTAGACAAACCTGTCTGATTCCCCACATAACCTTCGATTTCATAGTAAATTGGACACGAAAAGACAAATTTTCTCCAGATTTGGCTTTTGAGGAGTAAATTATATGGATATCCATGGTGCTCTTTAGGTAGTAATGCTTTATATTATCAGGACAAAACATTCTATGGACTCCTCTTTCATAAATATTAAAGCAATGCCTACAGAAATGCTTGACTCTTGGAATATGACGATCTATCTTAAGGTGAAGCTGATGAGCATTGACTTATTCTATCTAAGAGGAATTCATAATCCATGAGACTAAGTCACTAAAGCCCAAAGAGATACCCTTGGAGGATGGATAGATCCATTTTGATATAGGAATTATCTAGCTTAAAACAATATTTTGACGTTGAAGGCCCTAGGTGAAGTAATCATACAGTAAAGACATTATTGATAGATGCCCTCCAAGACAAACTTGTCCTTTTGTTTTAGCAAGAGGTAAGGGGGAGAATGTAAATAGCATCTATATGTAGGCAGCTGGTCTATAGATATGTTTTTGACCTACAAAAAAAAAATACGAGACACTAGTTTATAACCTATAACCCTCAATGATTTACAAGTTTCAGATCAAGGATGATCTGAAACATTGATTCCATAGTTACAAAAGTAATGCAACTGGTAGGATAGTCTTGGATCAACACACTCACAAGTGATCTACAATCCCAATTATTCAATGACAAAGCCTGGCAATGCCACCAAATAAATAGCCTCAAACAAACTCATAACAACAAAGTACACCAAGTATCTATGTCCATTTACCATAATGACAAAGTCCACCGAGTATCTGCTATCTCATAAAAAGATGAAGCTCATAATATGCCAGTAAAGTTCGAGATTATAGGAAGATGGCCAAAAAGGCCTCGAGTTGTCTCTTGTAAACCAAAAATCCTCAGAACTAGGCTGCAAAAGACACAAAAGATGTGCCTCAGTCAGTGGAAGTTCAAAAGGCCTCAGGGGTGATATCACAGAGGCCGAGAGAAGCCTTAGACATGGCCAAAAAGGGGATACAAAATTCCTCAATCAGCAACCCAATATTTGAAAGACTAAGAAGTAGGTGCTAACACCTCAAATCAATGAAGAAGCCAGAAAAGTTGTGTTTTATGTAAAAGTTGAATTGCAAGACCAAATATAGGCCTAGTTGAAAGGTTAAAAAAAAAAAATATCCTTAAAGCGTTAAAAATTTGAAATATCAGGGTCCTTGTTATCATTCTAAAGATCGATATCTTTGTGTAAGTCTGAGATCAAAAAACAAAAATGTAAAGACAAGTTAATCAAACGTCCTAGGATCTATAAATTTCCTAGCATATATAAATGTGACAATGCGAAAGAAAATCCAATCTGCAAATATACGAAGTGTTCCATGACTATTATCTAAGAGTACCATCCATGTTTTGCAAAGTTGTTTCCTTGTCTAAATACCATATTTGATGGATCTACCATATCCAATAATATAATTCTTCTGTTGATCAGATGTATGAAGTTCCCACTTAATATTACTTCTAATCTTGTATGAGAAGGCAAATGAGATGAGTGTAGCTTGAAAGACGTTTTGGTTTGCAAAATTAATATGGATGGATCGTTATGCCTGACTCAGGCGAACTAATCAATGCAAGGGCTTCTTAATTCTCTACACAAGAAAGAGGATACCCAATTCTTCTAAGTTATCGAGACCTCGATTTGATACCTTATGATGTGAATGAGAGAGTGGTTCCGTAATTTGGCATGCAATCTCAAGGTATGATTTTTGGAGTAAAGCTTGCCTTAATCCTCGGATTACACAAATGAACCTTATGGAAAAATGACGTCATGAAGTTTCTCTCTCATGCAAAATCTTGTGGTAGTTCTTGGAGATTCTAATAACAGGGTCAAAAATGATTCAAGGAATCTCATTAACAATTATGTTACATGGGTCAGGTCTCATTAAGAAATGTGCAATATTGGTTCAAGTTTCAGGGCCCAGACAAAGGATCATGTTCAAGCTTGTTTAGGCAACCTTAAAAGTCTGTTTAAGGAGGTTTGGGTGGATTGTGGAGAAACATATTCATATCAATTCCATTAGCAGGCATACTAGACAAGGAGCCTTTGAATTGATATAACAAATTTCATAACGTTAAGTATCTTCAAAATCTGTGAAGGACCATTTGAATATTGTTTGTTTGCCTCGGTTGATGAGACAAATTCTCCTTAAATACTTTTGAGGAAGTCATTGAAACATATTTTTTTGAAATGATACTAGTCAACAAAGAAGTAGATGAAGAATTCCTTAATTAATTGATAACAACCTCATCACATTTACAGAAGCATGGGACCACTTGGCACATTCTTGTCCTATTATGTTTTGAATGAACTATCCCATCTGCACTTGCACATGACTGATTCAATGACCTTAATTGTCTTATGAGACCTGAAAGAAGTATGCAAGCCACATTTCAAGAGGGATACTTCCTTTGGAGATACTCATTATATTGCAGAGTATGTGTTGAGGCTACAGAGATCTAAGCTTTTAGATACCATATATATTATGAACCTCATACTGCTCTGGAAATATCTTGCACAATTGAATGCAGGTTCTTGTCAAGAATGCAAAAAATGTCCTGCATTGTACCGTCGTGATCATGATTATACTAGTTGAGATATGTTGCTGGTATCAAGATGCCATTGCTTGATTCTAGTTATTGCTAGTTTCATGAGTTTGTTTATTTTCTTTCCTAGTATGAGTTTGTAAAGGCATATTTACATCTAAAAATGTGTGTTTGGCCTATAGAATTGAAGGATTTTATTAATTTTCTTTTCAACATTCTATATTGTTTAACCCTACCTTTCACCATAGAAGGCAAGGAAGGAAACTGTTGGATACATATTTTTATGGCTTCAAACAATATGAGTGTGGATAAAGTGTCTTTTTTAGATCCATTAGGGTTGATCATTAATTTGACCAGCCCGTATCATGATAGAAGAACCCACCCCTTGGGTTTGCTTTAATTTTTTAGTATTTTCTTCAAGTTTCCATAGGTATTCAATTGATGTTTTAGCACTTAAATGTATGGAGTCAGAAGATAATGGAATTTTTATTAGTAGATTGTTAATTTTAGCATTTTAACAATAATAGATTAGAAAATACCAAAAAAAATGAAAAAAAAAACAAATCCAACACTGCCTTTGAAGAGTTGAAGGGTTGAAATAATGGTAAGAAGTGTATGTGATCAGATTCAACTTGCTAACAAGTTTCTAGGTGGCTTTTGAGTGAAGTATTTCAAACCCTGGATTGTGCCTAACATTTTGACATTGTTACAAGGGATTTGTACCTCCAAACTTTCTAAACACATCAAAATGTAGAACAAAAATATTATTTGAAGATAGGATCAAACTCTCCATTCCTTCCTGCGAAGGAAGACATATTTTCCCATACCTGGAACAGAGCCAAGGGTATCAGTGATGGCACAATCTCTTTCCTTATTGTGTGACTCACAAACACAAATTTAGAGAAAAAGGGAAGGAAATTTGTACAAATGTCTACCATTATGTGATGGAAAACTATGCAAGCATTTATTATATTCCTATTCAATTTGAGAAATGTGTGAAGTTACCACATCGATTTATAAGACCTTTTATAACCAAAGAGAAAATTGGACAAGTTTCCTATTGTCTTGTACTACCACCCCACTTGAATAAAACTCATGATGTTTGTATGTATCTATCCCATAACATTATGTTTTTTATGAATCCCACAAACTCGATTGGAGGAAATTATAAGCCTCAAATGTGGGAACAATAAGGGTTAAACCAATATCCATATTATACCATAGGGTTCGATAGCTTAGGCATCACTTGGTGGACCAAGTTAAGATATGATGGGACAAATACAACCCAAGATCTGCTACCCGAGAGGATGCATAGACTATATGTCACAATTACCCCTCACATTTGACCATTTATGATGTCCATCTTTTAGATAAATACTTTTGCTAAGCCTCTATTTTGCAGCTCCATGTTATTTATTTATGAAGGCTATGTAATATTGATGCATTTAGTTGGAAAGGTGAAACCACTTATATAAATCATTAGATGGATTAGCTATTGATAATGGAAATGTTTGATGTATGACCTACTCCATGACTTGCTTGGTTATGATTATCTAGTGCATAGCTTATCAGAGGTATTGTGTTTCATGTATGGCTTAAGTGGATATGATTTATCTAATGAATGACTTAGTGAAATTATGATTTATCTTATGTAAGATTTATTTTCAGTATGAACTACAAAATTCACAGATGGGTACTAGACTTAATAACATGATGTTTAAGATCACTTATCTATATATATTTTGTTGTTATATATATGCATGAATGAGAACTAACCTGTAGATTGGAAAGAGTTGTATGATAACCAAGATCTACTATTCCATTGGGGAAGGTCGAGACATCAAGTGAGGAAAGGTATGAAGTGAATTTTTCTGTTACATATGGTATCTACTTGATATGCACTCTTATGACATGGGTAAAATGTCAATGACACGTGGCAAGATTACCTCACTACATTATTCGATGACAAGTCCAACCAGCACTGTAATGTGGTCCATATTAGGGTTTTGACCCTAGTTGTAAGGAGGGGTGGAGGTACTTCCCATTATGTAACCTCCAAACTTGGAATCATAGGAGGCTAGTGATGGACATGCTCCCCTAGAAGTGTTTTGACGATTACCAGTTGGTGTTGACCCTAGTTGTAACGAGGGGTGGAGATATTTCCCTTCGTGTAACCTCCAAACCTAGAATCATGGGAGGGTAGAGGTGGACACGATCCCTAGGCATGTGATGATGATTGCCAATTTCTTGATAGGGAGGTTAGGTCGATATAGTCGACACTTTCTCTTTGTTGGTTTTATCAGTGGTTAGATTGGTATAGCCGATGCCATAGTACATAACAGCAGAGGATGGATAGGGTGGGAATAGAAGTAGCTCATGAGGGATAGGAGGATATAGATCAGTTAGAGACTCTTGATGGGAAGGAATGTAATTGTTTGACTTATCAAATTTTAGTGCTATAACTCTCTCTACATTTTTTATGCCTTATTTCCAAACTACTTTGAACTCTTGTATCTTTTACACTCTAACTTCGGGACGAATTTTTCTGAAGGAGGAGTGTATTTAATGCCCTATTGAATATTATCCTGCAAATTTTAGTAAGTGTTTAAATTTCCTTAAAATATGGAATTATAATTATCAATAAATATTGGTACATATCTACATTGGTGAAACTGTAAATTTGGTACTCATATAAATTTTGTTATATAACTCCCCAAATTTTTAAATTTTGAGAGGACATAGTCCTCTCCAATTCATTACCAATATATATATATATATATATATATATATATATATATATATATATATACCTCATTCCCAAAATCTCCTCTCATATTTATTTGGGAGAAGACATGGTCCTCTCTAATTAATTACCAATTTATATATTCATCTCTCATCCCCAAAATATTTACTTGGGAGAAGACATGGTCCTCTCCAATTAATTACACAATTTTATATTCATATAACATTCCAAAATGACCTCTCATATTTACATGGGAGAAGACATAGTCCTCTCCAATTAATTACCCAATTTTATAATCATATCACATTCCCAAATGTCCTCTCATGTTTACTTGGGAGAAGAGAAGTCAAATGTAAGAATGAGGGGGAAGTTATGGCATTAATGAGAGATGGTTGAGGTGGAGAAAGATGAAAGAAGGGGGCATAAAAGGGGAAAGATGAGGGAAGGAAGGGGGCTTCTTTGTCTTGATTTTGGTTTCAGTTTGGCTGTCATTTTGGTGGAATTGTTTGAGAGAGAGGAGGGGAGTATTATTCATCTTGGCCACACTACATCTGGTTGAACTTGGGCTCGGAGGGCTAGGAAACCTGTTGAGGTTTCCTAGGCTAGGAAATACTTCCTAGTTGGCTGGGAGGTAAATCTAGTCTGTAGTCAAGAGGAGCATTCCAGTAGGAGAAGTAGCTCAAGGGAATCTCCACCGAGTTATCAGTACAGGTATTCCTCTATGCATAGATTACTCATGTAGGTGATGGAATTAAAATGTTCGCTATTTAAATTGTAGGAATTAAATTTTAAATGGAAAACTATCATCATTAAATCTCTTGTCAAAAAATAAATACTTTCCCTTTTATTGCATTTGAAATTAGAAGATATAGATCTGATAAAGGACCCTAAGAGGGGACTTTATATGATAGTATAGCTACTTGGTATTGAGTTTGAATATTACCATAGTGTGTGACATATTTGTATGTCATATCCTTTGAGCAACAAAATATGGATACAAGGTCTATAAGATATGCCCCCTAATGCATGAGGTGAGAAGAGAAATTGATGGGAAAATTTCAAATAATAATAAAAAATGTATCAAAATGCAAGGAAGGTGTTGATTCCAAAGGAAAAATAAAATTCACACTAATAACCAAGTATAAATCATAGGATGATTGACGCCAACGTTGGCATACCGATGTGCAACATAAAGAAAAATTGAAAATGGTAGCCAACAATACAATATAGATCCATGACATTAAATGATAGTACATAGCCATGAGACATACAAAATGTATCCACCCAACAACAAAAAAAACATATCCACTAGAAAATATGTTATGAAACTAGCTCACAAAAAGATGGAAAAGATAGATCGACACCTTAGAATTCAGCCTCTTCGAGGGGGCAACCTCCTTTACATTACACAAATGAATGATTCTTTGATGATTCAAATGACAAAACCTCCTTTCTATATATAGGAGTCTAAGGAATCACAATATAACCCACTCAACCTAACAACAATAATATAAAGGCACAAAAATAACAATAGGGGGATTCTATGGGGCACAATAATAACAATATGGGGACAATAGGGGCACAACAATATTAATAAGGGATGAAAATACAATAGTAATGGGGTAATCACTAGTATTATAGGGACCTAACATGCCCCTCTCCTTCAAAAAAGTTTTGTACTCAACACTTGAGAAGTTCTTGATGCTTCTATATGAAATTCTCATCCTCCCATATGGAATCTTGAGGAGATAAGTTCTCCCACTTGATAAGATACTCCGAAATTGATCGATTTCATAGCTGTCAAGTTCTTGTTTCTGTGACTGCATCCGGTTCCAATATAATTTTCCTTCCTCATCAAGTTCTAGCAATATTGTTTGAATTGGTATCTTGTCACCTATAACCTTCTTTAAACATGAAACATGGAAAACTGGGTGCACTCGAGAGGCTGCAGGAAGCTCCAATATGTATGCCATAGTACCAATATTTTGTAACACCGTGTACGGACCATAATACATTGGTGATAATTTATTATACTTCTTAGCTTACTTGAGGGGAATTTGTTTATATGGTTGTAGTCATAGGAATACCCAATCACCTACATCAAAACTTCTTTCACTGCGATGTTGATCTGCTTGTCCTTTCATTCTATTTTGTGCCAACATGAGGTTATCCTTTAAGAGTTTGAGGACTTGTTGTTGATGCTCGATGTGGTGTTCCACTACTTGAACCTTAGAATTTTCTCTTAAATATGATGTGATGGATGGTGGCTGATATCCATAAAGTGCCATAAATGGGGTCATTTTTGTTGCTATATGGAAGGAAGTGTTATACCACCATTCAGCCAGAGGCAACCATTTGACCCATTTTGTCTATTTATCAGATAGAAAGCAATGAAGATATCCTTTCAAAATTTTGTTAACTATCTCAATTTTCCCATCGGATTGAGGATGATAAGATGAACTATGAGCTAACTGAGTACCGAGACAAGAAAATAATTCTGTCCAAAAATTTCCAGTGAAAATGGGATCTTTGTCACTTACAATAATCTTTGGATTTCCATGTAGCTTTTGAATTGTTTCCATAAATGCAGTAGAAATTGTACTGGCTTTAAATGGATGTGATAATGCACAAAAGTGTGTATACTTGGTAAGTCTATCAACTACCACCATAATGACACTCTTTCCCTCAGACTTGGGTAAACCTGTGATCAAATCCATTGAAGCCTCCTCCCAATGTTGGCTTGGAATGGATAAAGGTTGTAATAGACCTGGGGTCTTAATTGTTTCAACTTTATTTTGTTGGAAAACCAAACATTTTACCACAAACTTTTGAATATCCAATTTAAGGCCATCCCAAAAAAATTCCTTCTTAACCTTGTGGTAAGTATTTAAAAATCCTGAGTGCCCTCCTAGGGGAGAAATGTGCAATTCCATAAGAATATTTTGTTTGAGTTGCGAATTCTTACAGAGGTATAAGTGATCTTTTTACCATAACGAATAATTTTGCTAGCTAAATGTATCAGATGTACTGAAATCTTGTTTTAACTTTTGAATAAGTTCCCACACTTCTTCATCATTCTTCCATTCCTCCCTTGCTTCGTTTAGCCAATATGGTTGCATAATAGAAATGGTGCACAACAATGCTTCCATATCCTCATCCTTTCTTGAGAGTGCATCTGCCACCAAATTTTGCTTCCCTTTTTTTAGATGATTTCAAAGTCATAACCCAACATCTTTGTGACCCACTTTTGTTGCTCTTCAGAGGATAATCTTTGTTCTAAAAAGTATTTAAGGCTATCATGGTCTATTTTTACCTTGAAGTGTCTTCCCATTAGGTAGGGTTGCCATTTCTTAAGTGCATGTAGTATTGCCAACATTTCCTTCTCATAAATAGCTTTTTGTAAAAACTTTCCCTTGATTGGATGACTTTCAAAAGCAATGGGTCTTTCATCTCACATTAAAATAACACCAATTCCATTTCCTGAAGCATTACATTCCATAATAAAGGTTTTTGTGAAGTCCGGTGTAGCTAAGACCGGTGCTTGGCACATTGTCTCTTTAAGATGTTTGAAGGGCTTTGTTGCTTCTAGAGTCCATGAAAATGCATCTTTCTTCAATAATGTTGTTATAGGTACTACTTTTCTCCCAAAATTCTTAACAGACTTACGATAACACCCTGTTAACCCAAGAAAACCTCGCAGATGCTTTACGGATGTGGGGATTTTCCATTCCTTAATAGCCTTAATTTTTCTAGGGTCTGCCTTAACTCCTTCATAAGATACAATATGACCCAGATATTCCACCTCTTGTACTCCAAAGAAACATTTGGATCTTTTTGCATATAATTATTTCTTCTCCAACAGTTGTAGCACCCTGTCAACATGTTCAACATGATAATTCCAAGACATGCTGTAGATTAGTGTATCATGAAAAACTACTAACACAAATTTTCTAAGGGTTTGAAAATGGAATTCATCAAACATTGAAATGTAGAAGGTGCATTGGTAAGGCCAAAAGGCATGACCAAAAATTCATAATGACCCTCATGAGTTCTAAATGCTATTTTTCGGAATGTCTTCAGTCTTCATTCTGATTTGATGATATCTTGAACGAAGATCCAACTTGGTGAAGTAAATTGATCCATGCAATTCATCCAATAATTCATCAATGACAGGAATGGGAAACTTATCTTTAATAGGGAGCTTGTTGAGCTCCTTATAATCCAGGAACATGCACCATGATCCATCCTTCTTATGCACCAATACTACTAGAATAGAGAAAAAACTTTGACTAGGTTGAATTATACTAGCCTCTAGCATTTCTGTAACCATATTTCAATTTCACTCTTTGGGCATAGGGAAATCTGTATGGCCTGATGTTTGGAGGAACACTTCCTGGAATCAGATGAATAGCATGATCATTATCAGGAATAGGTGGGAGACCTTTGGGAGTCTCAAATACCTTGTAGTGATTGTCCAAGACTTATCGGAGATATGGAGAAATAGATGATTTTGATGTGGAAACATCTAGCGAACATAATTGTGCAATTACACCTCTTTGTTACCTTTTTAGAAGCTTTGTCATACCATTAGAGCTGATTATATTTCTCGGTTTCCTTGCAATGCCCCTTAATTCAACTTCCTTTCCTTCCACAAAAAATTTCATGAAAAGTTCTTGAAAATTAAAAGCTATTGTACCCAAGGATTGTAGCCATTGGACTCCCAAAACAACACCAATGCCTCCCATTGGAATGGAAAGCATTGGGCTAGTCATAACATATTCTCGCATGGATAGCTTGATATTATGGCACTTTCTAGAGCAATTTATTGTTCCTCCATTTGCAACCATCACTTGAAACTCTGGTCCTGGATATAGGAAGCAATTCAATTCTTTTTCTACCTTACAATGAATAAAATTATGGGTACTTCCTGAATCAATCAACACTATTACCTTTTTCTTCTTGATTTTTCTTTCTATCTTGATTGTTTGAGGAGTGGTAATTCCCACCAATGCATTACAAGATATGGTCTATTTCATTTCTCCTTTATCTAGGCTTTGTTCCTGGAGTATATCCTCTTTTTTGACCTTTCTTGCTCCTTTCCTTCTTCCACTTCACAATCTATGTAGAATAATATCTTCTCAACACACTAATGACCTTTATTATATTTTCTATCACAACTGTAACAAAGCCCTCTTGATATTTTTCCTTCCAATTGTTGTGGTGTCAACCTCATAGGTTGTGAAAGACTAGGGGCAACAACACTTCCATCTTTATAGTTGTGAGTGGTATGCTTCTTGGTTGCCATAATTTTGCTTTCTATTTTTCTTGCTAACCTTAATACCTTCTCTAATGAATCAAGTTCCCAAAGGCGAACATCATGCTGGATATTATCCTTTAAATTCCATATGAACACATCAATCCTATGCTCCTCTGGAATATTTTTAACCATTATGTTCAATTTTTGAAACTCCTCAATGTGCTCCATTATTGAACCCTTTTGTTTGAGACTTATCAATTGGCTAAAAAAAGTGTTTCTTTTTGTATCCTCATAATGTGCTGTCAATTCTTTTGTAAAAATTTTCCAAGTTATCATTTTTTTACGAGAGCAAAGCAATTGATACCATACAAACTGATTTGGTTCCAAATATAAAGTTGCAATACATACCTTTAGGTTTGTTCTGCACATTATTGAGATCGAAAAATTGCTCCACCTGTAATATCCATGTTGTGGGATCCTTGCCATCAAACTTCCTCATATCGATTTTTGGAGTATGGTGGGTCTTCGATCCCACATTAGAGTCTATGAAATCATGATTAACATTTCTTTTGTTCACATCATGAGTTTCCTTTACTACCCTTTTACCATTAGTAGGTATTTCTTATAGAAAATTTGTCAAATATGTCTTCAAATCTGCCATGTCTGTCTTCAAATCTGTCTTCAAATCTTCCATGTCTCTCTTCAAATCTGTCTTCAAATTTGTCTTCAAATCATCCATCTTAGCTTCCATGCCATTTATCTTAGATTTCACGCCATTTATCTTATCTTCTGTTAGCTTTTGTGAGAGGGACATTTGTTGCACTTGGTCTTGTAATTTTGATATATCGTGTAGCATTTCTTCCTCTTCTTCATGAGTCATGCTAGAGCTTTCAGGTTGCTTACTAGGTGTTTGCATTTTCTTTCCTCGGGGCATCAGTTACTGATAATAATGCTCTACTACGCCCTTTGAATTCCTTCAAAATAATTTTTCAAACAAAGCTTAAGCAAAAATTTTAAAAAAATATACACACCTTTTTTCACTTTGTAGGAGCTCAATATTTCCTCTGATGCATCTGTGTAATTTCGAATCATCCAGTTCTAAAATAGCAACCTGCAGTAGCCCTCTATGTCCTCTTTCCAATGCCACCAGTCTAATCCCAATTGGATTCTCCAAGGAAGAGTTACGCCAAATCTCCCACAGTGACCTGATTATAGACTAGTTCAGTAGAGCGAATTTGTACGACATGCCACAGGTCCCTGTTTCAACCTTTGGCTCTGAAAAATACATATAGGAAACGAAATTCCATCCTCTTTCTATAACTTCTTACAAAATTTCAATCCGATGCTCAGAGAGAAAGTGATGATGATTTTCCCCATGTCACCTGTTTGGAATGTAATTCAGGAGTCTGCAAAAAGACCAACTTCCTCAGATCATATCTCCGCAAATATAGTGCAAAAAGCTTTGAAATTTGGACCCAATGTTCAGTGCGATTTCATCTCAAATTGATTTTCTTTTTGCTTCTGAAACGTCGCAGAAAAGAATTTATAGTGAAAATGCTACGATGACCTGTTTGGAGTAGCGAAACCCTAGAATCCAAAGCTCTGATACCAAATGTTATGAAACGAGCTCACAAAGAGATAGAAAAGATAGATCAATGCCTTAGAATTCAGTCTCTTTGAGGGGGAAACCTTTTTTATATTACACAAATGAATGATTCTTTGATGATTCAAATGAAAAAACGTCCTTTCTATATATAGGAGTCTAGGGAGTCACAATATAACCCAACCAACCTAAAAATAATAATATAAAGGCACAAAAATAACAATAGAGGGATTCTATGGGGCACAGTGATAACAATATGGGGACAATAGGGGCACACCAATATTAATAAGGGATACAAATACAATAGTAATGGGGTAATCACTAGTATTATGGGGACCTAACAAAATATAATGTGGATCCATGTCATAATATACGTTAGTAGTGTTATGGATACATAAAGAAGAATTTCTCTACACTATCCCTAAAAATACTTTATATGGTACATTGATCCAACATCGTTTGGTAAGGGTGTTGTATAAAAGAGAGATGTCCCCATCCCAAGGTATTCAAATCAACCCTGATGGTATAAATATACAACATGCAAATGAATTAGTTGATGTAATGAATGGTACAAACCATATAATTTCTAGTCCTTAAGGAATATTGTTAAGAAATGTGAGGGGACCGACCAATAATGGAATTGGACCCCAAGGTACCTAGCAAAAACCATAGAGTTTGAATAAATGTGTTGAGGTTAAAAAATTATGGATTTCAGTGATCACAAAAAGTTGAGGTAAACTCACTTTCGATTGCAAGGAAGTTTCCACTAAGGTCTACAAGCTCCAAGGAACTATTGGTTCCTAAATCAAACTACTAGATAATGAGCTTATCTCAAAAAGAGAATATTCTTGAAAGGAGGGTGTAAATGTATCCCCGATCCATAAAAATGGAACATATGAAGATATGATGTAAATGAGTGAACTCATTTGATACCACTAGCACAGAGATGGTCGTCATGAAAGGTCAACCATGAATATAGATGGTAGAATTAGGTTTAGAATTCCCTTGAACATGTAACAAAAAAATACAAAAATTACTTGGAAGTATTGAGTAATTAAAATCACGTGACAATATATGATGATGTAGGAAGAATTACAACATATTCCATATGGATTGGAGGAGTAACTAGTTAGAGGGGTACAATGAATAATATATATGGTACAACTTCTAGGAATTCTAAAACCAAGCTATAATTTGTGGACACAAACAAGTCTCTTATTCGATGGTGATGCAACTCACACTTCCATTTTGACTATTAGAATGGAAAAAATTGAGTTCCTACCTTTTTTATCTTTTTATTGGTTGCTTTTTCCTTCGTGATTTAATAAGCATGAAAGAGAAGGAACGTGAGACTAATAATGTTCCTTTTGTTAAATTTTAATGAGCTCAAAAAAGAGGTAAAAGGATACTAAGTTGTCTTCTTCATGGTTTAGTGAGATCAAAGAATAAATAGTAGTATGCTCGATAGAGGGTTTATTTTTCATGAGTTTTTAACGATCCAAAAAATGAGAGAAAATGATGCTTGGTATCGTTCAATGTTTGGCAAGCATCTGATGGAAGAAAGTGAAACTTATTCTACAGGAACAAGTGGTATAAAAGGTAGTAACTTATTCTAAGGTGAAGGAACCATCCTTAGCAAGGTGGTGGAAAGAGGCTACTAAGAAAGGCACTCATCACAATGGTTCATTTGGGAAAGATAAAGACACCAAGCGAAGGATAGAAATAAGGCTAAAGGAAATTCTATTGCAATGATGGAAACATGACGATGGAAAATCAACATGTGAAATGGTTACTGAGAGGTAGAAATAATGGATGGAATCATCCTATGGTATATCCAATAAGATGAAAAAGAACGAGATATGGGACTTAGATTCAAAGTCATGGTGTGTTGAAATGAAGGATTCTTCAATGATAAAAGGATTTACCATGGATATCAGTACGACAAAGAGGAGATAAACTAGGGAATCCATGTCTACAAAAGCACTACTATGCAAGTTACAATGTCCAAATAGAGAGTGTTTAAGGTTGCAATATGATGAGATCATACCTAATATACAATCAATAATGCAATATAAATGGTAAAGAAAGAGATACCCCTACATGCTAGGTTCAAAAAAATGCACACAGGGTCCATTGGATTAATGGAACCTCATAGTCCGAAATATTCAAAACTAATGTGTTCTTGAATACTACATAAAAATATGAATGAGTGAAGAAACATTAATGAAAAAATAGGGTCATAATCCTAAATAACTAACTTTTGGGAAGGAAAATTTACAATATGGGGAAGAAATTACCACATGTGTGAACTCTCAATGCTATATATAGAGAAGTTATCTAAAATGGAACTCATTTTATCATTTAATACTTGAGAGTATAACTTGTCAAGAAAACCATCTGCTCCCAAAGAGATTTTGATCATGATCCCAAAGTCTACAAGCCATCATTCTTTGATCTGCTTTCCTTAGGTAATTTTTCATAGTTTCCTCATCATTTTCATATCTTTTTTTTCATTTTGATGGATTTTTTACCCTGATGAAACCCATATTAGGGAGCTAATGCACCATCACTCCCAGGAAATATCTCTATGGCAAACCACAATGAAGGTAGCTTCCCCAAGACACAAAATTTGAGATGGGTTCCAACCTTGTGTGGGGTTTTATGGCAGAGATGGAAGGAGAAGAATGAGTTGTGTGATTTCATGCACAATGTGAAAAGATTGATGTTGGTTATATTTTGTTTATTGATTAACAAGATACCTCCATACCTATAGAGGCACACTACAGTTGTTTTCTATACTTGTTGTCATGGCCTCCTTCAAAGTATAATGTGTGTCATACTATGGTACCACTATCATGGAGAGCATTAAATTTCTTAAGCTACTACTCCTAGCAGGATATATTGACATATGTATTGGTTTATGAACTTGGGCCTTAGATTCCCATTTTTAACTTATGTACAAAATATCTTTTATGATTTAAAAAAACAATTTCTCGATTTATGACATACATACATACATACATACATACATACATACATACATACATACATACATACATACATACATACATACATACATACATACATACATACATATATATATATAATATATATTATATATATATAGATATAGATATAGATATAATGGTTGCAATGGTGTTCATATCTAATTGTTATTGTTATAATATTTTGTATGCATGATTTATTCACTTAATGGGACAAATTGAAATCTAAGACATAGCTAACCAATATGTTATAGTCTAAATAATATGTATGTATTGAATTGTATTAAAGTATCTATAGCAACCCCAAAATTAAAATATGAAACAAATTAGATCAAACATGTGACTAATAATCAACACACAAATATTCCATTAATTAACATAGAATTTCAAAAAATACGAGTAGAGAAGACTTCCCTGTAGTGATGATATTCCTTACTTGTGATTTCGAAGTTGAATGCTACTTAAATCCCGTTAACTGTAAAAAAGTTTTTGGAATGGCTCTGCACCCAAACATAGGCTCAACAGCACATAATCTTTCTATAACTGATCATCCCTGAGCACTCAATCAACATACTGTTGTTAGGGAATCCCTTGTCTCAGAACATTTTTCATCCAAGAGAATGGATGAATTAATGAATGAATCTCATCCATATCATTTTCAATTAAATAGAGAAAACAATTCCAAAAATGGAAAGGGATCCGCATGCACACATTCCATATGTCAACATGCCAACCTTTACTTCTTTATTTTACGTTTTACTTAATTTATCATTTCTCTTAATTTAACTCTTTCTTATTTTATTTCTTTTTACTTTTTGTTAACTTTATTTATTATTATTATTTTTTATAGTTCATATCTATATATATAATATATATATATATATATTATATATAAGATTATTCAAAACCCCTAGTTTATCATTTATTATTTTATTTATTAATATTATTCTATTTTCTTTATTATTTTTATTTGTTTACTATTATTATCTTTTCTTTATTGTTTACTATTATTTACTACTATTGTCTTTTCTTTATTGTTTATTATTTATTCTCTTATATTTTAATATTACATCATTTTATTTTATTATTATTATTGTTTGTATTATTATTAGGGGCATCACATACTCCCCTCTTTAAGGAACTTCGTCCCAAAGTTAAGTTGAAACATTTAACGTTTTATTTTATTTAGTTGATTATTACTATAAATTTTCCCTACTGATCAGGGGCTCATGTCCCAAGTGTTGTAAAATGCTCAAAAATTAAAGTGCTCAAAACTGGTTCAAACTTAAAGGATTGGAAGGAACTCATCCTCTTTATTCCAGCACTGTGAACGGTTCGAAAAACGGTCTCCGTATGAGGAAGTTATGCCAAAAAGAAAAATTGCCCAATAACATTAAAATGTTGAATTTTTTCAAAAAAAACTAAAAAAGAATATTCCACAGAATATTCATTGGAATATTCCATTATGGGCAAGGAATGATAGCCTGCCACGTGGTAGGCATGGAAGCCACCACGTGGCCAATTTGACATCAGCACTTTGGGCACATGTTTAAAACCTGGGTCGAATTGTGGTTTGAACCCGCGACTTCATCCCTAAAAGTGAAAAGCTTTACCAACGCACCAAAGGGATCATACATGATTTGTTGATGGAAGTAACATTATTAAAAGGTTGTATTCCATTTGGGCGGGGCCTAATGGGGGCCAGCCCCCATCACATATGTCCGCAGCCCCGTAACTATGGGCCTTACCATAACCGTCGGTGCCATAAACAATGGTCACTGCCCTTTGGAACGTGGTCACTTCCCTGTAAATTGGGGGTTAACACGTAATTTTAACCGTCAGTTCTTAAAGGTGGGCACGAAATCCTATGCAGAACCGTCGAGCCCAAAATCCCGTTCACATGCACAGCTATGACAAACGGATAACTAGTGGTCAGTTAGTGGCGGAATTGATGGAGCGCCAAAATTGGCAGCCTCGCCATATTTGGCGAGCTTATCTGGACTCTAACTATAGTTAGCTGGAGTGATTCTAGGCCTAATTGGGGGAAAACTTCAATGAGCCATAACTTTGGCTAGGGAAGTCCTTTTTGGACGATTTTTTTTTTTTTTTTTTTGACTATTGAGATGATTTTGAAGCCACTGGCACAGGTTAGAGAGCAATGAGAGGTCGTTTACTGGTGTTTTTGCTCTGTGGAAGTTCTAGGAGCCACCAAGGCCCTGCATTGTGAGAGCTCTATTGGGTTGTAGGTACCCATTGGAGGTGAACCAGTAGTCAATCTTGAAGGATTTGAGTGTTCGGAATCCATTTTTATAGTCTATTTTTCCTGTAGAGGCTTTTATTTAGCTATATATTCATTTTGATCTTTTAATTAAAATGGGGACATGCCCATTTGGGAGCCTTGGACCCAACAGATGTAGCCCATGAGGGGTGAACTTCTTTATCAACTTCTTTTGCATCTGTGGTTGAGTTATTTTGTAGAACAAATTCATTTTAGTGTGTTAAACAGTAAAAGGAAATAATTATGCTATACTTAAATGGGTCATGAACAATTGAGAATTTCATTTGTTTTTAACTGCAAGACATGGACATCTTTTAAACATGTATGTTACTGAATTGAATACCTTGCAAACCATTTACAAGTAGTTTCAAATTTTGATGAAGTTGGTACCAGAGCTATGTTGTTTCTTTGTATCAAAAGCAGTCAAATAAGCTATAGACAGAGCCTGAAACGAGCTAGGAAGCCTTCGAAATGCTCTTGTTATAAAATTGCAAAGTAGATAAATGCTCTTTCAGTCAATCTCTGGTGTAGTTGTCTTTTGATTATTTTTGTGCAAAGATCTTCTAATTGTCTTGCAAGTATTGATGCTTATGATGTTGAAACTTAAAAGAGGGGAAGGACAGTTGACTATAGAACGAGAGAATCCTCAGTCAAGGAAGGACAAAGAGCCATCACCTCCACCTTCAATTTCACCCTCAAGAGTCTCAGCAGAAGCTTAAAGAATGTCTGAACGGGAAGGAGAAATTCCTGCAGACATGGATCCAAAAGAAGAAGAAAGAGTCTTCAGAAAGGCTTTCTTGGACCTCACTGAAATGGTGAGGATATTGTACCAAGAAAGAAATGAGAAATTGGCTGGAGAAGGGTCCAAACACCCACATGAAGGAGAGGGCTCTTCGGGAGGTAAGAAGGATGATGATCATTCTAAGAAAGGACATGGAGGTAATGGTGATCCACCACCCCCATCGTCACCTTCTTCCTCTTCATCCTCGTCTTCTTCTTCTGTGCATAAGCATAGATCCTCTAGAAAAAGTCCTCTTTTGAAGCTTGATGTAAAATTCGAATTACCTATGTTTAATGGTGAAGTGAATGCAGAAAGGCTTGACAACTGGATTAAGCAGTTGGAAGTTTACTTGAGGATCCAGAATATGCATGATGATGCCACAAATATTCAGTTGGTTTCTTTGGGAATGGATGGAGCAGCATTGGTCTGGTGGGAGGCCAAGACCAAAGAGAAGATCAAGAAAATTGGTAAGGTTACCTTAACATGGACTGAATTTCTATTAGCCATTAAAAAACAATTTTATCCTCTTGCTCACATGCAGAAAGCCATTATGAACTGGAAAAATTTCAGACAACTTAAGGGTCAAAGTGTCCAAGACTACACCCAAGAATTCAAGAGAAGAGCTCTCTTGTTAGGGGTAGATTTACAGACCGAGGAAACCTTGCTGAAATATATTGGTGGCTTGCATAGCTACCTTAAACACACCATCTTGATGTTTAACCCTACTAGCCTGGATGAGGTTTGTGTCCAAGCTACCCATTTGGAGGCAAGGGGAAAAAACACATTTGAAGAGGGTAGAAACAAGCCCACCAAGGGGAAAAACAAAGAGAAAACCTCCAGGGGAAAGGGAAAAAAGAATGCATCTATCAAATAGGGAGTGAGAAATTGATCTGTAAACACTGTTCCAAACTAGGCCATGAGGAGAAAAACTGTTGGAAATTACATCCTGAAAAAATACCTCAATTTAACAAATCCAAAGGGAAACAAAAAACTGTTGCTACTACATCTACACCACAAGATTTAGGGGATGATTCAGGTGATGAAACCAAAGCTGCAGCCATGGGTTTGAAAAACATGAATGGAAAAGAAATTTAAATTCAAGCCAGCACTAGTACCTCAAACTGTCATGTACAAGCTCCTAATGAGGAAAAAAGAATTGAACTGTTTCATGTGAGGGTGATTTCAAAACATACTAAGATTGACACACTTTTTGATAGTGGGTCACAAGAAAACCTTATATCAGAAGACTTGGTCAAGCAGCTTAAACTTGAGATTGTTCCACATCCGAAACCATATCCACTTGGATGGATTTGCAAGGATGAAAATTTACAAGTTTCAAGAAAGTCCACATTGCGCTTTGCAATTACTGCACATTTTATTGACACATTTGAACTTGATGTGGTAACCTTTTGATATAGCAGGAATTGTTTTGGGAAGTCCTTACTTGTTTGACAGGAAAGCTATCTTTCATCGCCATGAAAACAAATATCATCTTTTCAAAGATGGCAAGGAGTTCATTGTTAGAGCTCATTGCAAGAAGACAAATATCGCGATGGTGAATGCAAGACAGGTAAAAAGGCTGGTCAATTCAAGTAAGAATTTTGTTCTTCTTATGATTAAGCCTAAGGTTGATGTGAATCATGAGTCATTTGACAATTGTGATCCAAAACTTAAATCAGATCTGTATAATATAGTTGATGCATATCATGAGATATTTCAGGAGCCAACAGGTTTGCCTCCTAAGAGAGAGATTCAACATGAAATCTATTTGCATCCAGATTGTCCTCTTCCAAACATAGTCATGTACCGCATGTATATTATAGAGAATGCTGAAATAAAGAAGAAAATCAAGGACTTATTGGACAAGGGTTTCATAAGGCCAAGTACTTCGCCATGTGGGTCATTGATTGTACTGATTCCAAAGAAAGATGGCACTTGGCGTATGTGTGTTGATTTCAGGGCCCTGAACAAGATAATGGTAAAGAATCATTACCCACTCCCAAGGATAGATGATTTGTTAGACCAGCTGAAAGATGCTCGATATTTCACTAAGTTAGACTTTCACAGTGGATATCATCAAGTAAGAATTGAAGAAAGTGACATTTGGAAGATAGCGTTTAAAACCAAACAAGGACTCTTTGAATGGCGTGTGATGCCGTTTGGTTTGTGCAATGCACCTGCAACTTTCATGTGGGTAATGGATGATGTATTGTGTCCTTTTCTTGATGATTTAGTTATTGTCTACTTAGATGACATCTTAATTTTTAGCAAGTTTAGAGAAGATCATGTAATGCATGTTAGGAAAGTACTTGATGTTTTGAAGAAGAATCAGTTATTTCTTAAAATGTCAAAGTGTGAATTTGGAAAGACTTCTTTGGTTTATTTGGGACACAGTAGGAGGAGGTGCTCTGAGAATTGCTCCTGCTAAGATTGAGGCTATTGTAAAGTGGCCTACTCCCAAATCCATTACAGAGGTAAGAAGTTTTTTGGGTGCAGCTCAATATTGGAGGAAGTCTATCTCTAGCTTGTCTTCTATAGCAACCCTTATGCATGCAGTAACAAGTGTGAAGTGTGCTTTCCAATGGGGAGGCAAGCAGCAAAAAGATTTCGAATCTTTGAAAGAGAAGATTAGTTCAACTCTGGTCCTTGCATTACCGGATTTGAGACAGCCATTTGATATACATACCGATGCTAGTGATTATGCCATGGGTGCAGTTCTTCTACAACATGGTAAGCCTATTGCTTTTCATTCTGAAACTTTTAATGGTGATGTTGTAAATTATCCTACGTATGATAAGGAGTTGTATGCATTGGTACAAAATGTAAAAAAGTGGAAACACTATTTGATGGGCAAATAAATTGTTATACATACCGACCATTAGCACTTATAGTACTTGCAATCACAAAGCAAGTTACAACAGTCACGACACTTCAGATGGATGGGCTTCTTGCAACAGTTCCATTTGGTAATAAGGTACAAGAAAGGTACTTTGAATAACGTTGTTGATATGCTTTCAAGGCCTATTATTGGTGTTGTTACTTTACTTAAGAATGTTTCCATTGTACATGATAGTTACATAGAACAGTATGCACCTGATGATGACTTTAAAGATGTGTATGCTAACTTGAGTAAAGGGAATCATGTAGAGGAAAATGACTATCACATGCATAACAATTTGCTATTTCATTTGGGAAAGTTGTGTATACCACAGGGGGAGAGAATAAATGTCATAAGAGAAGCTCATTCTTCTCTTATTACTGGCCATTTT
>APFE030933152.1:0-11225 GCA_000404065.3 Pinus taeda
ACATTGGTTAGTATTTTTAAACTAAAACCAATTCTGTATCTTTGAAGCGTAATCTAACAACATTTAATATCTCAAAATATTTATTTTCAAAACTTAATTTACCAACATTTAACCTATCTAATAATTGAATGAATATTAATGAATCTCCTGCTAACAAATATGTCATTATATTGCATATTATTACAAATTAACATATCTAATAATTTAATGAAAGTTAATGAATCTTGTGCCAACAAATATCTCATTATATTTCATATTATTACAAATTTTGTCCAAGGAAAGTTAAATTTCTTTCTTCATTTATTAATTTATTTTATATTAATTATTTACATTTTTCTTAATTTAAATAAAATACATTTTTTTTAAAGTAATAAATTTTAAATTTTTTACTTATTCTAAATAATTAAATTCAGAAAAATTAGTATCACTTCTACAATTCTTTCTTATATTTTCTAGTATATTTAAAGAAAAAATAATTCCCTATCTTTAAGATTCTTCAAAACATAATCTACTATCCTTTACCATGTCTAATCATTTAATCAAAGTTAATGAATCTTGTGAAAAGTAATATTTCAATTTAATTTGATATTATTACAAATATGGTCCAAAGAGAAGTTAATTTTCCTTATGTTATTATTCAATTTTTTTTTTATATTATTTTTTTTCCAATTATATTGGGCTATTATAATATTTTATAATTGCTATCAAAATTTCATTTAACACTTACAATAATGAAATAAATTTATGAATATTCATATTAAAAATTTAAGTTGAATTATAATTATAATCATTTTTATTATTTTTTGCTAAGTGGTGTGAGTATTTAACATGGTTGGATTTTCTTGGAGTTTTGAACTGATGTGAGTGCCTTAACAAAATACCCCACCACCATCTATTCTACTCCCCATGGAAAATAATTATGTTCATTTAAGAATAGTACCATAATTTATTATATTTATCAAAAAATATTCATTCATAATTTGTTTTGTAAATTAGATATTGACGTGTTACTAAAAATACATTAACACTCCCCACTAGTTGTAGCATACACATTGATAGGGTACTTTCTTTGTTAATGATAGTGACCAATGACAAACAACTCACAATATCCCTCTCCTTATCCCTCTCTGTCTCTCTCTCCACTAACTCTCTCTTTTCACCATTCTCTCTCTCTCTCTCCCTCTATCTCTCTCTCCACCTCTCACTCACACCCTTTCTCACCTTTTACTCTTGTAATCCAACCCCCTTTCCCTCTCCCTCTTGCACTCTTCCTCTCTCCCTCCTATCTTTGTCTTGTAATATATCTCTCTGAATACTCCCTTCGTGCTAGCTTCCCTCACTATCCATCTCTATATACCTTTGAATCTTTCTTTATCTCTCCACCTCTCACTCTATCTCTCCCCTTCTCCCTCTCACCCCCACTTTCTCTCTCCCTATCCCTCTATTCCTATCCCTATGTCTCTCTCCCCCACTCTCTCTTTCTTCTATCCTCTAGTCTCTCCCTCTCTCTCCCTCTCCTGCTGTCCCTCTTTCTATATCTCTCTCTCACTTTCTCCAAACTTTCTCTCACTCCCTTCCTCTTGCATTCTATCTCTCTCTCTCTCTCTCTCTCTCTCTCTCTCTCCCCAACTCTCTTTCACACTCACTCTCTTTATCTCCCTCTAGCTCACTCTCCCCTCTCTCCCTCACTTTCTCTCTGTCCCTCCATCCATCGTCGTATTCCTTTCCATTCCCTATCTCTGTTTCTTCCCCACACCCTCTCTCCCTCACTTTCTCTCTGTCCCTCCATCCATCGTCGTATTCCTTTCCATTCCCTATCTCTGTTTCTTCCCCACACTCTCCCTACTTCCACCACTCTCTCTATCTCCCTTTCCCTCTTCCTCTCGTGTACTATGTCTACATCTCCCCCTCTGTTTATCTCTCACTCTTACCACTTTCTCTCACTCTCCCTCACTCTCTTAGTCCCTCCCTCTATCTCCCTTCATATTTCTCTCTCCCTCTTTGTATTTTTATCCCCCCTACCTGTGTCTCTTTCCCTGTCTCTCCCTATCTCTCTCTCCCTCCTCTCTTTCCATGACACTCCCACCCCCAACCCACTCTTTCTCTCTCTCTCTCTTCCCTCCTCCCCCCAAATCTCTTTCACAACTTCCCACTCTCTCCCTTTCCCTCTGTACTACATTTTCCTTTGGTCCCTCCACTCTCACTATCTCTATCACACACACATAATATCTCATGTTTTCTCTCCTACAACCCTTCTCTCTCCCTCCCTCTATCTTTCTCCCTTTCACACTATCTCCCTCTCCCTCTCTCTTTTTCACAATCTCTCATACTCTCTCTCCCTCATATCCTCACTTTCCCTTTGTCCCTTCATCCATACACATATGCCTTCCCGCCTCACCTCCCTATCTCCTCGACCTACTCTGCCTCCTTCCATCACTCTCTTGGTCTTCCACTACATATCTCCCACTTTGTCTCCATCTACCCTTCTCTTTATCTCTTCCTCCTCCCAATTTATCTCACTCTCGCTCACTCTCTCACTTGCTCCCTCTCTCTTCCTTCATGTCTCTCATCCCCTCTATATCATTGTCTCTCTATCTCCCCCTTTGTCTTTCCCTCCCTCTCCCACCTTACTCTCCCTACCTCTCTGTCTCATCTCTTTCCACGACTCTCACCAAGCCCCCACTCTCTAGCCCCCACCCACCTACTCTCCACACTCCTCCCCTAACTCTCTCTCTCCCTCTCCCGCTCTACGCCACTTTCTTTTTGTCCTTTTCTCTCTCTCCCTCTACCACTCTACACCAATTTCTTTTTGTCACTCTCTCTCTCTCTCTCTATCGACCACCCTCTACCTCCCCAACTTTCTCTTTCTTCCTCTCTCCACCCTTGTTTGTACGCTCCGTCATGTGTCTCTTTGTCCCCATTTCCTACTCTCTCTCCCTCTACCCATCTCTCTCCCTCCCTCTACCCGTCTCTCTCCCTCCCCTCTTTATCTCTCCCTTTCACACTCTCTCCCTCTCCCTCTCTCACTATCGTACTCTCTCCCATTCTCTCTCTCTTCATATTCTCTCTCACTCACTCTCTCACCACTCCCCCATCTCTCCACCACCTATATCTCCCTCTATCCCTCTCCTATCTCCCCTTCTCTCCCCCCATGACCTCTTTATCTCTCTCTCTCTCTCTCTCTCTCTACCTCCCTCTCATTCTCTCCCCCCTCATTGCCTTTCTCTTATATGATCCCTTCCCTTAACTCTGCCACCAACTTCTCTCTCTCTTCCTCCCTCCTCTCTCTCCCTCCCCCCTATATTTTTCTTCCTTCCTCTCTAATGACTCTGACTCGTGTAAAAAGAAATAAATATTACGGTATGGTAATTAACCTTACTAGATCACATGACTCGTTGACATAACTCTATACATCGTTGGAAGCCTAATGTTTAACTTTGGCACACATTTGTATGCGGTTATGGATTTTTCCAGTCCCAATGTAAAAGTTTTGAGGCTCATTTATTTCGCCGCTTGGGTGACATGCAAATGCTATCCATGCAACATTAGATCGAATGGTAACTTTCCGTCTTCACTTGGTTTGGATAAGGTGTCATTAACCTGACTGCCTGTCCCATACATGGCTAGCAGACAAATCGAGTCCCATCACCGTGGGTAATCCCACTTCAACTGATGGTGGGGATCTCTCCTTGCTATCCGACAACTGTAGCAGACTTGTGGGTTCCAACCTATACTGTGGTATAGGATGGTGAAGATCATTTGGAAGGGAAGCTCCTTGCAGAGCCAGCTCTGGTAGGCTCATCCCATGCAGCTCGAAGTGCCACCTTATCAGTTTTGGTTTCAGTGCTGGCGAATTTTGGGTTTGTTGTTCCCTTCAGGTAAATGATTTTTGCGGTGATATCGTTCTATGTAATTTCTAGGCTAGCACAACCCTTTTTCTGCGTTAACCATTACCTCATCCTACCTTCCACCGTTTGCAGAATTTTGGTCTCGAGGGAGATAGTCTTTTGTAGCTCTGAAGGGGTTGGTCTTGTACAGGGTGGCTCCACCCGACTTAGGTAACCATTCGATTAATTGCAATTATCTTCCCTCTACTATACTGTCACAATTTTCTATTTCACAATACTGACGCGGAATCTATATTTTCATGTCCTTGTTTGTTTGGAATATAGGTTGGATGCCTATTCTAACTCGAGGAAACCCTCTGTATGCATGGTCCAGGGTTCTAGGAATGCACATGTACTCCGGCCAAGGCCCTTGAATGAAAAGTATTCTTTCATTTATAGGTGGAAGGCTAGCAAAGAGGTGTTTCTCGGTTGGGAACCTGTCGAGTTTTGAATGCAAGCTCATGAGGCTGAGCTCGGGTTCTATATGTGTAGCTTTGTTTTCCTTGTTGTAGGAATTTGGCATTCAACCATAGTTTTAGTTTCATGATTCGGCCCTTGAGGTATGGCACAGCTTTGCGTAGCCATGCTGCGGCATGATTCTCTCTTTCCATTGGAATGTAAACTAAGATATTTTGGTGGTCAATTCAGATATCGACGTTTATTCATTTGTTGTTATTATACTGCATGCTTTAAGGATATGTCTGTGATAGATGAAATGTGAAGTTTTCATCCATGGATGCTTGGTTCGGCTAGCTCTAGACTTTGTAACTACGATTTATTTATCTGTTCTACAATACACAATCTTGTTGAATATATCATGTATTTGGTACTTGGTCTCGGACCTGCTTACTGCCGCAGGCATAATGACACTCTGTTTGGTTTTTTGTTGCTTCAAATACCTTACTTAAGGGTTGTAATACCAAGGTATAAGGCCTAGGTGCACCTAAGGGTTACCTTCTGGCCTAAACCAGGCTCAAACTCTGTTCCTAGGTTGCCATCCCAAGGCACTGTAGCTCAGTCTTGGCTATAGCGCACGATGGGCTCTATTTCCATGTGTTAATAGCAAGATAGACAAATACAGCAGTAGTCTTTGTTTACACTATTTACAGAAATTATCTTTGGTTCTAAGAGATGTCAATTTCCACCCAATGTTGCGTGTGAAAGAGTTTCAAAACATGAATAATTTACTATCCTCCCTGGTCTTTCTATATCATGTACGATTTCCTGTTGCACTGGTTTATCATAATTATTAATTCAGACAATTTCTTTTTCGATTTATTTTCATTGCATGGCATTGTTTCTAAATATCAGTATACTCTCCTTACCGCAGGGTTTTCTTTGTCTGTTCCTACACTTGTTGAAATACTACATTGGCTAATGCAAACTCTGTGTACCACCTTTAAATAGATAAAAGAAACAGAGGGTTATTATTAAGACTCTATGCTAAGGTAAACCCTATACCTATCGCCGTCCCTCCATCATCTCATGATCCTGATGTATAAAACCCTCGTTTCACTTTGACTCTAATTAAATGAACTCTGATGAGACTAACTCACAAAATTTAACTTTCAGTTTAATACAACTATTAATTGGATGTCCTTTGATAAGGCTGGTTCATAGAGAGAAATCCTTTAGTTCACTGCAAATATTAATGAAATTCAGGTTAACACTTCATACCTGGTTTTCTGTCCAATAAGTAATTCCAAGAATAAGTCACCTCTTCTCTCTACAGTTGGCCATCAACCCGACCATCAGATTGTCCTTCGAGACCAAATATCCCCCCTGGCTCACTCAAAGCAAACAGTCTTTGGCAATTTCTTGCGCTTTATGCCCTTACCATATGGTGATCACTAGACTTGGCAAGCTTCCTCCCTCCTACTCACTGTCAGTCCTCTACCACACAGTTCTCCCCTTTCCTTCCTTTTCCCCAGAAGTCACCCATGGTGGAGGGGGAGGCAGTTAGGGTTTGCATCTATTTCTTTTTTATTTAAAAAAAAAGAAGAAAAAAGAACATAAGTTCCCTCCTTAGAAGTTACATGATATTTCCGTGACGAGGAACTCATTTATTTTTATTTACTAATAATAAAATGTCAATTTATACAGTAGATAATACCATCATTTATCAGGTTGTTTCTTTTTTATTTTAAATATGGTAAATAAAATATGTACAAAATTATGGGGCTATTACATCTCCCCCCCCTAAAGTTGGACATTGTCATGATGTCCTTCAGTTATAAACAGCTCTGGGTAAGCCTTTGTCATGAATTCTTCATCCTCCCAAGTGGCCTCATCAGGCCCAAAGTGTTGCCACTGCACTTTGACTTGGGTAATAGCTCACTTCCGTAGCAGTACTTCTCTCGAGTCGAGAATGTTCAATGGCTTGACCAAGATTTCTCCTTCCGGTTCGACCTGCAACATGCAACATCCTAAATTAGTTTCTTTAAAACAGAATCTTTAGACTGGCCTACCAAAACTAATTCTCACCTGTATATCCTGCCATCTGATTACATGTTTAGGATCATAGACATATTTTTTTAATATGGAGACATGGAAGACATTGTGGATTTGTATGTGACTTGGCACGGTGAGCTGGTAAGCCACCAGCCCAATTCTTGCTAAGATCTGGAATGGCCCACAATATCGAGGTGCCAACTTGGCACACCAGCTCCATTGCAATGTGCTCCTTTTTGCTTGAATCCTCACATATACATGATCACCGACTTGGTATTCTTTAAACCTCCTCTTCCAGTCAGAAAAGTTATTTTTCCTATCTTGAGCACCTTTTAAGTTAGAGCATACCTTTTTTTACCATTTCCTCCATTTCCTTAAGCATTTCGGGCCCTAACATTAATTTGTCTTCCGGCCGACCCTAGCTTGAGGGGGTGCAATTGTTCTTCCCATACAAAACCTCAAAGGGGCTCATTTGTAGTGAGGTATGATAGCCATTATTGTATGCAAATTCAAGCAAGTGCAAATACTCTTCCCATTACATATGCCCTTAACATGTCTTCCACCACTTGGTTTACACATTCTGTTTGTCCATCGGTCTGGGGGTGATACACTATACTGAAATTCAGCTGTGTCCCTAATTCTATAAATAATGTTTTCCAGAAAACTAATGTGAATTTCACATCATGATCCGAAATTATTTTCCTTGGTAGCCCATGCAATCTAAATATGTTTTGCATAAAAGTATGGGCAATCTGTACAGCGTTGTAGGTGGATTGCACAGGTATATAATGCACTACTTTACTCAATTTGTCTACGACCACCATGATAGAATCGTTATTCTTCCTTTTCTTAGGCAACCTGTTATGAAGTCCATAGAAATAGTTTCCCACTTCCATGTGGAATGGGTAATGGTTGCAATAACCCTGCGACGTGTTGATGTTTTTCCTTAATTTGTCGGCACTCCAAACACCGTGCCAAATACTCAGCCACATTCTTCTTCATACCCAGCCAATATTATTCTTTTTAAAGTGTTGTGATCATTTTCTGATACCCTGGGTGCCCAGCATAATGACTTCTATGAAATTCATCCAAAATCAAATTCTTAATGCTGTTTTGATTAGGCACATACAGTCTTTCCTTGTAATACAACATTCCAGCAGCATCCACAGTGTAATCTTGTTATTTTTCTTTGCTGGTAGAGTGATGTACTTGTTGTCTTATTTGCTGATACACCATATCTTTCTCTGCTACCCTTTGAATGATCTCTGCAAAGGGACTTTTCCACTCGCTGGATGAAATTTCATATAAACTTTGTAATTTCTGACCTAAAGCGTTTGCCACCCAGTTCTCTTTTCCTTTCAAATGTTTGATCTCGAAATCAAAACCACCTAGAAAATCCACCCACCATGCTTGCCTAGCATTTAGGGTGGGTTGACTAAAATAATTGGTTAGACTGTGGTGGTCTGTTAATAAGAAAAATTTTCTACCCATAAGGTAATGTCGCCACATTTTCAATGTGTGAATGACGGTTGCCAATTCTAAATCATAGGCAGAATATTTCTACTCATGTTCTTTCAGTTTCCTAGATTCGTAAGGAATTACCTTTCCTTCCTGCATCAACACACCTCCTACACCTTCTTTGCTTGTGTGAGTGCACACCACATACTCTTTGTTAGGATGAACTATGCTCAAAATGGGGGCAGTGGTGAGCAGATGCTTAAGCTACTCAAAACTTTTTTGACATTACAGGGCCCATCTGAAGGCTCTTCCTTTTTCTGTAAGGAAGTGATAGGATATGCTACTCTTGAGAATCCTTCCACAAATTTCCTATAATAGCTAGCTGACCCCATGAATGATCTGATGTCTGCCACATCTTTAGGCATTGGCCACTCCATTATTGTCCTTTTCTTTTCGGGATCCACCGCGATCCCTTCTTTCATGATCATATTTCTCAAATATAGTATTTCTTCCTTGAAGAAGTCACACTTGCTCCTTGTGTTCTTCCATAGTTCCAGAATATATCAATATATGATCTATAAAAATCAGCACGAATCTATCCAAATATTGATGAAATATGTTGTTCGTCAAGCACATAAAAGTTGTGGGGGCATTAGTTAAGCCAAAGGGTAGCACCACAATCTTGTAATGTCCATACCTCATTCTAAAATTTGTTTTAGCTATGACTTCTTCCTTAATCCTCATTTGGTGATACCCAAATGGCAAATCGATATTGGAAAATATTGTTGCACCTTTCACTTGATCGAAGAGTTCATCAATCCGGGGTAAAGGATACTTATTTTTTATTGTTAATTTATTCAACTGATGATAGTCTATGCACATACAGAGGGTCCCATCCTTTTTCTTAACAAATAATACCGGGGCTCCGCAGGGTGACACAATGGGCCAAATGTAGGATTTGTCTAGCAATTCTTGTAACTGCATTTTCAATTCTGTCAACTCGGGTGTGCTCATTCTATAGGGTGCTCGGAATACTGGGCCTGCCCTAGGCATTAATTCAATAGTAAAGTCTATGTCCTTTTTAGGTGGTAGCCCGAGAATCTCCTCCAGGAATACATAAGAAAATTCTTGAATTACTAGGATGTTTTCCAACAGGGCTATTTTATTTTTCGAATCAGCATAACCCACCTAAATGGCATAAATCTGACACCTTTTCGCAATGCATTTTGGTAGCTGAGAGGTGACTATTGGTCGAATCTGCACTGGTTGCTTAATCCCCTACATCTCCTGCCTTGCTCCAAGCTCATCCTTATAATATATAGTCTTGATTTTACAGTTGACTATGGACTAGTAGTTTTCCAACTAGTCCATACAATTAATACGTCTTATGAGCCAAGAGGAAGCATATTTAAATCTCCCTTCATCGAATGTCCTGCTATATTTATGGGGTAGTTATTGACCTTAGAAATTACTCGTCTTTTTTCCCCTGTAGCCAACTGTACTAACCATGGGTTTTTAAATTTAACAGGTTGCAATTTACAATGCTCCACAACTCTAGGACTAATATAACTTAATGCGGCTACAAGGTCAATTAAAACAAATACAGTAAGGTTTGAAATTTTACCTTCGAATTCCACCATGGTCAGCTGGTACTCTGCTTGACGATCTTCCATGGCCGCATTAATTCTTGGTAAATTGCATCCTACATCACCGACTATAGATGCTTCGTGGATTTGGGAAACTTGTTTGGTCTCTTTTCGCTGTGGGCAATTTTTAATGTAGTGAAGCCCACCGCAACCCCAACATTGCACAAGAGGTCTTGCTCTCTCTTCACTATCCATGTTTCTCGGTTTTTCGCTGATTTTGGACTCATTAGGAGGCTCTGATCTAAGTGAATTCTTCTGTAAATTTCTGCTATTCTATCCATTGGTGAAACTCTTGTTACTACTACCACGATTCCCTTTATTGTTTACAGTCATTTTGTTGCTTCTCTTATCATTCCATTTAGTACCTGAAGTTTCTCCCTTTTGTTTACTTTGCTGGTAACAAATCCTGGCTTTACGTATTACTTCATCCACGGTCTTTGGATTGTCAAACTCGATTATTTCCCTCATGCTCAAGGGTACTACTGACAAACCTCTCTACTTTTGCATTTTCCTCTCGAATATAAGACACATAACGCAGTAAGGAAGTAAAGCGAGTAATAAATTCATCCATGGTTTGCCGTCCCAATCGCAAGTCTAGAATTCCTTAGCCTTCTCGTCATAGAAATGCTCAATCAAGTATCTTTCTTTAAAGTACCTTTGAAATTTTTCCTAGGTAATATTCTGCTCACTTCTTTCACAATTTTAACTTCTGCCAACCACAGGGTGGATTTTCCCTGCAATTATAAAATGGCCAACCATGCTTTGAGGTTGTGGTCATGCTCGTATAGCTAGAAATATTTATTCATATTAATCAACCATGACTCAGTGGCTTTCTCCAATTCTCCATCAAAATGTGGCGGTTTGATCTTGCGGAATTCCCCTTGCAACTCTATCCATTGCCTTTTCGAGGTGTGGTGCTCGGAAGCATTATCATATCGTTCCTCTTGTTCCTCCTCCCTTAAATAAAAACTACAAATCGCTTTTCAAAATTTTATAAAATGCTTAGTGTTTATGGTTTAATGATCATGGTTTGGGGTTTAGGGTTTAAGGTTTAAGGCTTAGGGTTTAGGGTTTAGGGTTTATGATTTAGGGTTTAGGGTTTATAAGAATTTAGTAAAATATTTTAATAAACACTTAACTAAAAGTATCAAAATACTTTTTAAAATGTTATAAAATGATTAGGGTTTAGGGTTTAGGGTTTGGGATTTATGGTTTAGAGTTTATCGTTTAGGGTTTAAGGTTTGGAGTTTGGGTTTATTTTTGGGGTTTAGTGTTTAGGGTGTACAACATTTTAGTAAATTTTTTTAATAAACACTTAAAAGAAAGTTATAACAATTTTTAAAATTTTATAAAATTGTTATGGTCTAGGGTTTACGGTTTAGGGTTTAGGGTTTTGTTTTTATGGTTTAAGGTTTAGAACACTTTATTAAATCATTTTAATAAAGACTTAAATAAAAGTTACAAAATTCTTCTTAAACTATTATAAAATTCTTAGGGTTTATGGTTTAGGTTTTAGGGGTTGCGGCTTAGGGTTTAGGGTTTAGGTTTTGGGGTTTAGGTTTTAGGGTGTATGGTTTAAGGTTTATAACAATTTAGTAAATTTTTTAATAAAAAATTAAATAAATGTTACAAAATGCTTTTAAAAATGTTATAAAATGCTTAGGGTTTAGGGTTTATAAAACATTATTAAGTGATTTTAAAAAACTCTTAAAAAATGTTACAAAAGACTTTTGAAAATGTTAATTAATGATTAGGGTTCATAGTTTAGGGTTTGGGGTTTAGG